>JAHZNA010003620.1:0-14326 GCA_027743935.1 Sinodicranocentrus sp. ZH6 | reverse complement strand
AATCTGAAATAGTTGCTCCCTCTAAATCTATATCAACTCACTGGTTCCAACAGATGATTTCACGTAACTACTAATAATACTAAAAATGTAGTTCATTGTTATTCCTCTAATTTGCATTCCAATTCACCCATAGCTGGCGTAATAGAAAATGCCAACCAACATTTAAGCCTAGCGGTCAACAAAACCACTATGTATGTACTAATATCTGTAAATGAAGAATACTGGTATATACTTATCTAGAGGAAAACAGTACTGGTAGTGATATGGAAGAACCTGTACAACTCTGCGTTGCGTTGTTTGATGTACGCTGTCCCCTGTTCTCTGTTCGCTGTCCTGAGTCTCACAGTAATATCAAAAGTCATACCCTAAAGGCATTCCTAATAACATTAAGGACAATTGGGTGTGCCATACGGGTATCAGGCCTTTTGCTCGCGGGCCCATTTGCTCGCAAGGGCCTATTTGCTCGCGGACCACATTGCTCGCGGACCCCTTTGCTCGCGGACTCCTTTGCTCGCGGATCTCTTTGCTCGCAGACCCATTTGCTCGCGGACTACTTTGCTCGCAGACATTTCTGCCCACATAATAGTTTGCTCACATGGTCCCTTTGCCAGACATTGTGTATTTAAGATTGAAAGATCGATTCTACAAGACTTGTGCACCATATTTAATTGTTATTCTTTATTTGCCAATCTCTAGAAAAAATCCTCTCCACATAAAAGTCGAGCTTTTAATCATATATGAGAATTAGTCAAACTTAATGGTTGCTTGGCAACACATGGTAAGTAAATGAAGTATTGTCAAGCATGAAAATTTTCAAGGTAGAGGTTTACGTAAACTTCAAATCATGTTGGATTGCTTTCTTGTACATTATCTGGTGAGTCGTAGATTTTATAGTAATTATCTTAATCTTAACTTAAAGATAGAATCCTCTGAAAAGGAAAGGCAAACACACGGTCATTGTTTAACTGCTTGAAGTAAAAAAGTGGTCAATAAGTTTTGGTTTGGGATAAGGAATGGGTATGCTAAGATTTAACATGGTTATTTTTAATTTTTGAGTTCACAATAAAGTACAGCGGGTTAATGTGTACTTGCACTTATGCTAAATAGAATTTTTGTTGCTGGATTGCTAAAAACCCTAGTTTTAATATTCATGCATCTATTTACATTGCGTATGCTTAAACTATTCAAGCAAGTATCCATTTAGTTCGCCAAAGAACTTCTTTTATATACAAGCCTACAAGGTATTTAAGGACACATTCTTGTTTACCAGGTAGGATCATAACAGGAAAAATTAATACATGAACAACTTTTTAAAAATAAGAGGAAATCAACAAACTTTTCTCCAAGTTTTAAAATGATTATAAAAGAAGACCGCTTTCTGAAACTAGATATATTTTCTCCACGTGTTTTGCAATAATGCCTATTCTTAGTCTCTCACGTACTGATTGAGACCATAATTCATTTTTTGAACCTGCATATTAAATTTGCAAATCTAACCTATAGTTTTCAATTCATAAAAGGATTGCATTTTATTTTATTATTATTATTTTACCTTCATGGTACTTATCCAAGCACAGAGACAACCAATAAAACGATTCAAGCCACAGTTTTCTTTTCTTTTTTGTCACAATCAGTACTACGAGCCAAAACAATTAGTGATTTATGAAGCACACTGGCTCCTGCATAATCAGAAATATCTACATTTTTTATTCAACAGCATTGAAAATAAATCTTGTGTATTTAAGATCAATACCGTCAGATTGATTTTAAATTACAGAATTAAAACTTCATTATTTGATGACATAGCTCTCAACTCTTAGATTGTAATATAAAGAAGCTTAATATATAGAATCTTGACGATATAATATATAGAGATAAGTTCATTTCAATGCAGAAAAAAATACTCGTAGATGTGTTTTTGGCTTTAAGAAGGAATCTCTAGTACACACACCATACGTATATGTGGATTCGAATCTTTATCTTTCTCATTATTTGCATTAGATTATTTCTGGTAAACAGATGAACATATATGTCAGTAGTGGAGTAGTGAGCAGAGCATTTAATCAAAATTCTTGTTGTAACTAAGATGCATTTTGCAAGTCATACATTGCTTATCTTTATCATTTCTTAAAACTACAACTACAAGGTAAACTTATTTCTAGTCCTTCTTTCCCTTTGTCTGCAAGAAATCACTTTTTAATGGCACTTAAAAATTCAGCTTGACAGCTTATGTCCAGCGTTCCGCTAAAGCTCAACCACTCACTTTGACTTAAGTGCATTATAATTACTGTAAAAATTAAATAAACATTTAAAGCATATGTATAAACTGGGTGCTGAGAGGATCATTCTGAATAGTTGGGGACAATTTTGAACTAACTGTACTATTCATTTTTATGTGCATGCATACATGAATAGGTTTGTTGAAGCTTAAACTTTATGCATGCACAGCACTCACGACGAGAGGAAAGTTCACTAGGTTTGAAACGAAATACAGCTTTCAGGTTGAAATGATTGACGTCACTAGGCTGGCAAATTTTTCACACCAGCTCCTTAATAAATCCCCAGAAACTAAACGTCACTTTAACCTTAACCCCGTAATTTGTATTACGGCAGGTGAATCATCCCCGTTAGTACAATAAGCTTACTTCTGTTCTGTACGGTAAAGTACACTGTAAAGTAATGATATTGGCAGTGGCAATTGGCAATGCGTTTACATCCATGCATTTCTTTGCAAAATATATTACATAATTTTTTGAGGAAATTTTTGGAACTCTAATTTAACTGCCAATAGCAGTATTGTGTGTTAAATTGGAAGATTTTAAAGTCTCAATACAAAATTTAATCCTTTGCCTGGTATTTTAGCCCGGTATTTATTTGATGGGTTTAGCCCCCATCGCTCTCACCACTGTTCTCACGAATATTACATACTGTTTTCGCGATTTGTTTATGTATATATATGAATATATATGAATATATATGAATATATGAATTAATTGTAAATTCGTCATAAAGTCGTTTGCATTAAATTTCTTAAAAATGCAAAGAGGGAGAAAGACAGGTGGGGGAGAGGGAAAAGATTATTTATCCAGAAGGAAACAAGTGTAAATCTTGTGGAAATATGGTGAGAGAAGACAACAACAAAATCATCCACGCCCATTTGTTCATCCAAATACTTAACAATAGATGACATGGTCGGTGTCCTGAACAGTGTTCCAAGGGTAAGCGAATAATTATCTAGACGTTTTATTCAATTGAAATGATATGAATAAAATAAAAATAAAATTAAAAACATAATGTAAGAACCCTATTTTAACAGAGACAAACACAACCCCCAAAAAGCAAGCAATTCAAGGATAAGGGCTTTTCTACGGAAACTGCCCGAATGGAAACAATTTGACATGAGGAAGACAAATGGAAAAAGAAAGAAAACAAATAAATTAGTAAAGGAAAAATGAGTAAGAACTTCGCAGACCACCTCTGAAAAACGCTGTGGCTGAACATCATTCAAAGCAGGAAGAGGAAAGTGAGAGGAAGAGAAGTGCAAACATGAGGAATAGGAGCAAAATGAGCAAACCACCGAGAAAGTTCAAAAACCAGAGGCTAAAAACCGGAATGGAACGCAAAAGCTGGAAGACGAAGAAGCTAACACAATCATGCAGGAAACGAAAGAAATGCAACGTAAAAACAAACGTGTACAATAAGAGAAGGAAGCACAATTGATTACGCAAAAAGACAAACATCTGCAAGTTAATACAGGAGGAGATGGACAGGTCGTGATTGATTACATTGATTTAGGAGAAAATATATGTGCATCCACCGAAGATTTTTAGCTGATAAATTCGTATCAATGGTGCGTCAGATGGCAACTTCCGAGGTATACTAAGATTCACCTGCTCCAATTAATTGCAACGCTTCTTCAGCAGAAAACACAGGTTATAGCCACACCATTGCTAATCTTCAAGAAGTTCCAGATTTGGAAAACTCTTCGTCAGTATTTGATGAACAAGCATCAAGTAGCAGATCAACGCATCCGTTAGTAAATATAACCAGAGTTACCTTTACAGCGAAACTAAAATATTTATATATAATTATATGCAATTTTCTTCAATTTTTTAAGACGATGGATATTATAATTTCCGAAGTACATTTACCAAGGGAGCAAAAACAGGAACTCGTGCAAAATGCAAATGAACTTTGTCTGTAAAGTGGTCAACAGATGTCTATTGAAATGCGTTCGGGGTGACGAAAATTCAGATCAAAGCTCCACAGGGTAAATGGCGAATAATAATAATAAATCCAGAAGCAGAAGAGATTGAAAGATGTAAAAAGTACAAGAATAAACCAGTATTTAATTCACAGCAATTTTGTCGCACTTCGAGAAGTACCAATCAAGCAGAAACATCATCAGCAGATACCATTGCTAAATCTGCAAATGATCTTGCAAAATGTAATGATACAGCTGTTACAAATCTAACGATTTGCACGGGTATCCTTGGGACCTACAAGACTGGCGTCCGAAGTATTTGCATGTGAAAAAATTTAGAAGGAGGAAAAGACACCATTCCAGCGGATTTGAACAAATACGCTGACATGGCAGCTGTACATTTAGATTATAGCATAATTAACGAGTGATAAGAAGACCAGTACAAACGTTTTGCTGCTTGTGTTGTTCAATTACATAGCAGTAACTAGTCTCAAACCGAGAAGCAGTGTCTGAAGTATTTAAAAGATCCTCAGAATAAAGATGAAGCCGCAGATGTCGCTAACTTACTGGTGTGTGCAATGATCCGTACAAGTTTGAGAGGCAGTCGTAGAAGGAATGGCAAGTGTTGCCAAAAAAGATACAGATAACAGGGTGAACTTACATCCAAATACTCTCAATCAGGAAATGAACATCCACTGGATTGGGCCCCCACTTGGTCCGCTGGATACAACACTTGTCATCAGATCCCTAAATAGAGGATCGCTTTTTCTGAACCACGGAGTCTTCACAGCCTGATAAGTTAAAAACATGTGGGATATCCAACGTCGTGGACCCAAAAAATAAGAAAGAAGGGCGTATTTCATTCTATGAATTACTTGTATTACATATTTTTTAAGCAGTAGTAGTAGTTTTCGCATTTAGTAAACACGTTCTCGTAAACCTTATTAATTTTGCTAACTACTTTCATGTAAAAATAAACTTATCTTGACTTTTTCTAATAAATTTTTGGTCTTTACAAACATTTACTACTTTACACCACCTTATACTTGAAGACGAAAAAAACAAGTTGAAGTCGAAAATTGGAAAATTAACCATTAATTACATTATCAAACTAATATGTTAATGAATTTTGAACTCTCAGGAAATTTATTGTAAATTCAAAAAGGTTTTAAATGGAGCTGATTGTAGTCCGGTATTTCTACATGTTTACATTTCCTCTCCAATACAACTCGAACTTTCTGCGTAGAGTATTTTTGACTTTTCAGGAAAATTACCTGTGCATATGCGTGTGCTAACTAGTTTTATTTGCACTATTTTGCAATCGATACACAGGAAATTTGCATTTTTAATAATGCATGATTAATGGTATGTGTATTTTCCTCTTGATATAGAATTGTAATAAGAAAGGAAATACTGAACCATGTATTTTTGTCACCCCGGAAATTCCTTAATAATAAGTAAAGCTAAATAACCATCAAGAATTCCTTGTCGAAAATGTTTCCTGTACATAGACAGAGAACTCCTTTCCACAGGATATTTAAGACGACTAGAAATGTTCATTTCATGGTATATTTGACAAGAGCATACATTTTTTCCATGTTTTTTTCTCTCCTCCCTCCTTTTTTCTGTATATTTGATCTTTTCCTTCAAAATCTCCTATAAACTTTGTTTACAGGTTCGGGAAGATTATACATTCGCATTCAACGTTTTCTACACTACCTAGAAATGACTATTTCTGTTTAATCCCAACATTTTGATTTGCATAAATTGAAGACGAGGTGACAAGTGAGGCAGCTCCAGCCGAGACAGACCTACGTGACCTTTGACCTCATTTTGCTCGCGCTTTAAACTTAATGATGCCCTTAGGACTAGATGTTGATCGCAAAAAACAGCAGTTCACAATTCAAACTCTGAGCTGAGATATGACGCATGACGGTCATAACGGAAAATAGAGAGAGAGAGAAGCGTACGGGGTCTGGTAGCATCTTATATAGCCGTAGCGTATGTAGTATGAGATAAGAATATAAGAGAGAAAGGAATATGATAGAGAAAGTATATATACATGGATCAATGTATGGCTCTTCTCCTGTAATAACGATTGTAGCTAAAAAACGACTACCTTGAGGACGCCTCAAATTAAATTTAATTAGTTTGCACAAATCTCACAAATGTCAATATAAACCATTTATTTTAGGAATACGGAAGAATTTTATTAATATTGTAAAATTAATATTATCCTGAGTTGGAGAAGGGAAAGTTGAAATGCAGTCTTTGAACACGAATAATTTCTAATGTTTAATGCATTGACCCAGTTCACTTGATTCGGTAAATTAAATACAATGTCACAATCCAGCCAGTGGAAAGTTGAAAGTAAAAACCATATTTTTGTAATTGTTTATAAATGCCACTTTAAAAAAAACAATGTGGTTGCATATTTTTGTCATTTCATTAGCATAGAAATGTTTTATTTAACACAATTTATAATTGAGCTCAGATTTACATTAAATTTAATCTAATGTGAAATCAGGTGGGAGTTTAGATTTACAACGAGTTACTACTATATATATATGATAATGTTCAATTTTTCTGAAAAGCCAGGATAAAACTAGCTTTAGTTTGAAAGCTTGATTGAAGAAACGTTTTAGCCTCATTTACCATGCTTTAATAATTATTGTATAATATGGAGCATAGCTAATTATAAACTTGAAAGTTCCGTCTGCTAATTTCAATAGGGTCTATACAGTTAACTTTATCAAATTTAGTTTTCATTAACCTATTAATTAGGGAAAGTTTTTACGCTTAATTGAAATTTGCATAGGTATTAATTTGTTGAGAGATTTCCTCTACACTTTTGCCTCCAGTTTCTGGCAATTCTTTCCAAATTATACCAACCAAAATCAAGGTAATACTAAACATACCAAAAAGCAAATGAGTAAAATATTGAATCAGGATTTTATCCGCATTCTCATTCTCGTCTAATTTCTTGCCAATGAATATATCTAAGACAGTCCAGACTTTAGAAGCTGCAAAATTTATCAAACCCGCTAGAATGAGTGAAAGGACAAGCCTCCTTGCACGAGTTTTCTGATCTGACATCTCCAAAATAATGATTAAAGGAATCAAAAAAGTTCCAACAGTGTATACACCGTAATCGACACAGCACAATAGTGAAATTAGCACCTTCAAACTTTTTGGCCATTCCGGGGCTTCAATGGGTCGCTGAAAAATTACAATAACGGTGGTTAACGGATGACAAGGGATTAAATTTCGTAGAGTAAATCCATGTTTTTATTTTCCATTCAGATTATCACCATGGCTAAGATGATCATCAGTAACGTAATATTTATTGTGATGATTACAGCCACAGATGAAAAGAAGAAAGATTTTCTTCTAACTCTGTCAACTATTCCAAGGGAGATAAGTGTGAACATGGTAGGCACCCCGTAAAATACCCATTGGGAATCAAATATAGGGTCTCTATAATGGGGAAAAGGAGAAAAAAATATTATGAGTTTCAAAGCTACATTAAATGAAAGAATCAAGAACTCAAAGTTATTTATTGTACTCCATCATTGGATTGTTCAAGCTTAAATAACCACCCATCCAAAATCGTAAGAGGAATGATAAGCTGGCAAGTAGAACAGAAAGTGTCATTGGTGATGAGTGCACTAGTTTTGTTTGAATATCTTCCATTGTTTCACAAATTTGCGAAGATTGATCTATTAGCTCTAAATTTGGTTAAGAATCACAAACATATATGGATAATACGGAATTTTTTTGTTTTTCTACTGCAAAAACTGTTATTACCAATTTGAGCTCTTCCAACGTCATCCTTTTGGACTGCACTATAAGCAGGTGATTCTGGGCAAAAGAATAAAGCAATGAAATGGATTGCAGAGGGGATTAAACAAAAATAGAGTAACCACGAGGGTACTTCGTCTGCATCATATTTCCAGATTCCGGCTGACTCTGCTGTAAATTGTATTAAGCAACTTGTCACTTCAAGAATAAGGAAATATGCAGTAATCGCTTTTCCTCGAGAGTGTCTCGGAGATATTTCGAAAATATAGAGAACATTAAGACGAAAAGCAGTTCCAACTTGAAGTTTGAATAATGTCCAATATAGGGGTTTTAAATATGTGAATTTCGCGGTAAAAAACTGAAAAATGATTTCAAGTGGGACACAAACGTTACTCCAGATGAGTCCGGATTTTCTTTATAAATAAGTATACATAGTGAATATAAATTCTTCTTTTTTTGTATGGTATAATATTAATAATAATAACCTTCCAAACTTGTTTCCGATTGGCCAAGATAAGCAGAATCCAATAACCATTCCAATTACGTTCTCATAATATCCCAAACCTTTCACTTGGTAATATTCTTCAAAGCCTGCTTGAATGGAGGAGGCTAGGATTGCGATGAAAATTGCGATATGCTGACCTCGTACTTGTTTCTGGCAAAAAGTAAATTACCTTGAAAACATCAACCTGGAAGCTTGTGAGGATTTGATTTAAATACATGGGGTTTTAAAGTTATATTGAAAAAAACACACCATGTTTGACTACAGGATTTGAATATAACTAAAAAAATCTTGTGAAATAATAAATTGGCTCTGATCGAGGCATCCAGATTTTCTGTTGGTTATGGTCTAATGAAAAGTTGGTTACTGAAAAATAATTTCATGCATCTGCAGCGTAAAATGAAAAGGAGAACAGGAATATACGAAAAAATGAGGTATATTAAAAGCAAAAGTGCTATTTATAGATATTTTCACATAAACAAGTGAAGAAGTGCAGGTATAAAATATTTGCATTACAGCTGATGGGCAATGGGCTGTGATGCTGCTAGCGGGAGAAGAACTTTGCCTCGGATATGATAGGAGGAAAAGTAGTTTTGGATCATTTATGGCGTTGGTCTCTCTTGTCTGTGGTCACGTTCACATTGACCACAAAGATTTTAGCAAAAACGGCTGAATGAAAAGGGAATTTTCTACGCAAAGTGAACGTTGAAGAGTTGAAATTTGGTTTTAGTCGGCATTAACGGGAAATCATTGTGTTTATATTTCTTTATGAATGCCGCCTTTCAAATAAAAACATGTTTTATATTTAATATCTTAAGCAACCAACTTTAACTATTTCCAATAATATGGATAATTAAACTCCTCATGAGGAAGGTTCACCAGGTGTGACACGAGTTACAGCTTGAAGTTATATATGTCTGTAATCTTAGCTCACATAAAGCATGCATGTGTGAATCTTCCTCTAAAATAGGCCTTCGGGGGAAGGGTTAGTTATAAAGTGAAGAAAAAATAATTTTCAAAACAAAATTGTTCTATAACATTATGAATAGAAATGAGGAAATACCATTACAAAAAATACGCATGTAAGGAAAATGTCTTATACATAATGCGTACAGCCTCTCAGCTACATTGAGAGAACTCATTATAGCAATACATCACCGTTCTAACAATCAACTTATCTGAGAGGTATGCTTGAGAAGGAAAATTGGATGCTTGAAGAACTTCGGTGTATTTATACAGCTTATAAGGCTTCGACTCCTGAACTAATTTAAACTTCATTGTTAAAGTGTGAACTTCAACACTTTTCTCTCTGCTAACTTCATTGTTGGAAATTTCGGGACAGGAAGTGAAAGTAAAAACCATATTTTTGTAATTATTTATAAATGCCACTTTTGAAATAAGGAATGTGGTTGTAAATTTTTTGTCATTGGCAAATAAATGTTTTATTCACAATAATATTTATCATTTAGAAGAATCTTTCTACATTTATAATCTACTGTGAAAACAGGCGCGCGTTTAGTTTTACGAGTTACTAATTATAAGAATACGTAAAATTTCTCTGAAAAGCCATGATAAAAATATTAGTATGAAACCGTGATTAAAGAAAGGCTTTAGCCGCATTTATCATGCTTGTATAATTATTGCATTAGCTAATTATAAACTTGACGTCTGGGAATACAATTTACTTTTTCAAATTTAGTTTTCATCAAAGTTGAAGTATTTACTCTTAATTGAGATTTGCGTAGCTATTCTGGAGTAACGTTTGTGTCCCACTTGAAATCATTTTTCAGTTTTTTACCGCGAAATTCACATATTTAAAACCCCTTCATTGGACATTATTCAAACTTCAAGTTGGAACTGCTTTTGGTCTTAATCTTCTCTATATTTTCGAAATATCTCCGAGAAACTCTCGAGGAAAGGCGATTACTACACATTTCCTTATTCTCCAAACACAAGTTTCTTAATAAATTTAACAGCAGAGTCATCCGAAATCTGGAAATATGGTTGAGAAGAAGTACCCTTGTGCGCTCTCTACTTTTCTTTGATTCCCTCTGCAATCAATATCATTGCTTTATGCTTTGATCCAGAATCAACTGGTTATAGTGCAGTCCAAAAGGATGATGTTGGAAGAGCTCAACTTGGTAATAACGGTTGTTTTCAATAGAAAAACAATAAAATCCTTCTAATCCATATATGTTTGTGATTCTTAACCAGATTTAAAGCTGATGGATATATCATTGCAAATTCCCGAAACAATTAAAGATTTTCAAACAAAACTAGTGCACACATCACCAATGACACTTTCTGTTTTACTTGCTAGCTTATCTTTCCTCTTACAGTTTTGGTGGGCTCCGGTTTTTCGCTTTGACAATCAAATGATGAAGTATGGTAAATTACACTGAATTCTTCATTCTTACATTTAATATAGCTTTAAAACTAATAATATTTTCTTCTCCTCTTTCCATAAAAGATCCGTTTATTACCAATGGGTGGCTGACAGGGTGCCTATCATCTCCCTTGGAATAGTTGACAGAGTTGGACGAAAATCTTTCTTATTTTCTTCTGTAGCTTTAATCCTCACAATGAATACGTTACTGATGATCATCTTTGCCATGGTGATAATCCTAATGAAAAATAAAAATATGTATTTAGTCCACAAAATTTACTCTCTAGTCATCCATTAACCATTACATTTGTAATATTTTCAGCAACTCAAAGGAGCCCCAGAATGACAAAAATCTTTGGAGGTGCTATTTTCACTGTTGTGTTGTGTGGATTACGGTCTAAATAGTGTAGGCCCTTGGATGATTTCACTTCCCATTATTTTGGAAATAGGAGATCAGATAACACGAGCAAGGAGGCTTGTCCTGTTACACATTCAAGCAAGTTTGATATATTTGGCACTGCTTTTTCTCTGGATGGATTGTCTTACTTGCAGTCACAGTACTTACCAAGAAATTAGACGAGAATGAGGATAAATTAAATTACCTTGATTTTGGTGGGTATAATTCGGAAAAGATTGCCAGAAACTGGGGGCAAAAGTGTGGAGGTAATCTCACACCAAATTAATACCTATGCAAATTTCAATTAAGAGTAAAAACTTCAACCTAATTTCGAAAACTAAATTCGAAAAAAAGAAAATTGTGTAGACCCTATTGCAATCAGCAGACATAATTGTCAAGTTTATAAATATAAATAAACATAAAAGCTTGATAAATGGGGCTAAAGCATTTCTTAAATCAAGTTTTTCCAACTAACACAAATATTTTTTTCATCGATTTTCAGAGACTCTGAACATATTCCTATAATTAGTAACTCGTTGTTAATCTAATCGTCCGCCTGATTTCACATTAGATATAAGATTTAATTTAAATCTGATGAGCTAAATTATAAATTTGGAAAAATGACAAAAAATATACAACCACATTGTTTATTGTTTTATTTTAAAAGTGGTATTTATAAACAATTACAAAAATAAAGTTTTTACTTTCAACTTTCACGTCCGTAGACAGGTTTGCAAGAAGAAACCATTGGTTGTTCAAGAAGCAGTTCATTTTAATGGTTGTAGTCCTGATGTTAACTTTATGCACATTTTGTGACATATCCCAACGCAATATTTGAGTATTCTATAATTCAAAAAATGAAGTGGAAAAGGATTTCAATCGCTAAGAATCGCTATATTTAAAAAATAGGCTAGCGAGTTGGCGTAAAATGTCCACAATGCTGCAGAAAGCTTCAATGACATTTTTGATACCTACAATACTTTCGTTCCTGCATCAACACCCGACAGATGCAAAACCATCTGGTTTTATGAGAAGTTATCAGGACGGTCAACAAAATAGTCAGAAAAGTTTATCCAAATCAAGCTTTTTATAATGCACATTACCACCACGGTATAAAAAGTGTTTTACTAATTATCTTTATTTATTCATAGATTACTAAAAATTGGAGGATGGTGAGACGGGAAACAAGAACAACGGATGACTACTTACATTTCTTTGCAATTTTCGTCATTTTAATTTAAATAATATTATTGTTGACAACAAAATATTTAAAAGTGTAAGACATATATTAAAGCACATGGTTTATTTGAAGTTTAAATAAAAAATATAAACAATGCATTCCCGTTATTGTCGACAAAAAAAAACCTAATTTACACTCTGCAACTTTCCCCTTGAGTGGAAAATTCCTTTTTGCCTTACACTCATGTGAATATAGGTCAATCCCTTTTTTATGTTTTTAGAAATTTATTTTTTGCTAGGATTTTACTTTTTGCCAGACTCACCTTCTTGTAGTGCAGACCAAAAGGATGCCATTGGAAGAGCCCAACTAGGTTAAAAATTCTCTCCCGTCATAAACAGTTTGGCAATATAAAAGAAATTCGTTTAATCCCCATGATTCTGATTCCTAACCAGATTTAGAGATAATCGAGGAATCATGCTGCATTTCGGAAGCAATTTAAAACTCCAAAGCAGGAACAATTCACATGGTTTCATGATCAATGACGATTTCTATTTCACTTGCCATTGATCTTTATTTTTCAATTTTGCCTTGTTGGTTACTATCCAACAATCCTTGGTTAAATCATGATGATGGAGTAATTAATTACCTGGATTCTTGATAAACTTGTAATAATTTCTCCCCCTTCATTACTGTAAATATTTTGATAATTAATGATGATCCTCTTACTTTTCGTGATAATGAACCAATCGGTAAATAAAACTATGGATTAACTAATCCAGTATAGAAATTATCCAGTTTCAGACAATTAACCCGGAAGAAAATGCTGTGACGCATGTACTAACCTGATGACCGAGATTTAATAGGGTGATAAAAAGCATCCAGATCGAAATCGTAACCAGGTTAAAACAAAAATCTATATTGCTTCACTCAGAGTATAAAAAAGGTGAACATTTGTGATCTAATGAGTTGTTTCGCCGAAATGTGTTGGTAAGAGAATATTCCGAAAAAAATAGAGTAGCCAGAAATGTACTGGGAACCGACAACATAATAATATGTAATTATAAATCAACTTTCTCACCACTACAAACCACGCAAGGAACAATGACGGAACCTTAACTCAATAGAAATATGAAAACTGGTTTGAGCACAAAAACTTCCTTGCCTCTTGCATAGTATCATTTGTAATTGCGTGCTTACATAAGAACATAAAAGTAATACATGCTTTTGCCACAAGTCATCTTGTCAAAACTTCAACAATATTCGAGTCTGAAATGACATTTAAATTTTTGCATATCAATCATTTCTTACCTAGCATTCCACCTGGTCACAACCCAGTAGCTGAATCATCCTTAATCCAAATATTTTGAAGGCTATCCTTCTCCTATTGTTTTGACAGTTAGTGATCTTAAAATACTTAAAAATAGCGTTTTAAACGACAGTGTCAAGTTAAAGTGAAAGCTCAACAGACAGAATGAATATTTTCACCTTGAAACCAATGCGAGGTCAGCATATTGCGAGTTTCATTGCAATCCTTGCTTCCTCCATTCAAGCTGGCTTTAAAGAATTTTACCATGTGAAATATTACTCCTTTGCCAATTTATCCTTTGAAGTCTATATTGGGTTTCGTATTGGATTCTGCTTATCTTGGCCAATCGGGAATATGCTTGGAAGGTTATTGTGGAATATTTGCATATTCCAGATTATTTCAATTATGTAAATCCTCAAGGTTGAGGTTAATGTTTCTTATGCCACGTTCTACAGACTCATGTCTCTATGTCTCCAGTACCAATTAACTGTCTACCTTGTCATTTCATACCACATATAAATAGATGTTCATGCCTAATGTCACTTCAGAT
>JAHZNA010003619.1:0-20930 GCA_027743935.1 Sinodicranocentrus sp. ZH6 | reverse complement strand
AGACATTATACTAAATTAAAACTTCTTCATCCGTGCGCACACAAATGAATTAGAGTGGCCACAAAAACGCATATTTAGGTGGTTTTGAGTGTCATTACAAATTATAAATCATCTCAAGTAGAGCAACTCTTGTTATTTAAGCTTGTTTTAATTCATGCATGGCTGAAGATACTTGTTTAGGGACGACAAGCATCCTTTTTCTGTTTGAATGCTATATCACGCAACAATGTAGATTCCATTTTTGGAATATAGACCTACGTACGACCCAGTGATGGAAAAATATGAACTATATATGCTTCCAAGTTTTTAAGCCAATGCAAAATCCTTTTTACTTCCATTGGGCTCTTCATACAATCATTTGAGTTAGGTTAGAGAACGTGGACATTTTTTGTAGCGTACATTTTTAACAATAAAATCGAAATAAGCATTGCAAAGAGAAAATCAATAAAAGTAACAAAAAAATTTAATTGAACTGGGTTTCTAATTTGTGATCGGCTTCATGTATACGTTGAAATGTTAATTGAAACCAGAAGTGTAACTCACATTAAAAACAGATCAAGAACATTAGTATTATTTATTGAGCTGAATGACGTATTTAAATTTATTACAGATGTACGTGATACATGTATCTCATCGTCAGTGGTTGACCGCAGAATGTATGAAAGCAGACGTTTTTTTATTTAAAAAAACTAGCATTTCATTGATAATGCATTTGTACTAGCTTAGTACATGCTTGACAAGTATTTTGTAGCTTAGTCATATCTAAGTATTAGTGCACAGAAATGGATGGCTTCAGTCAGTTTTTCTGAACCGGTAAATCTCGTTTTAAGTAAGAGTGAAAGTAATGAACATATTGCACGCGAATCGCATGTATGATTTGTATACTGACTTTCATCCATGTACTTATTCCACTTTTTAAAAATCAGTCCAACTAAAATGTTAGTTTTTATTGTAGGCGACAGTCATTTGCAGATTGCAATGACCACACTACATGATTTTTTTCTGTAAGTCTGCTCAGCAGTAGCTCGTTCGTGACACACCAATTGCATTCAGGATTCCTAATTTGTAACAATCTATAGAGTATTATTTGAGCTGAATGAAGTAAACGATGTTGAACAACAGGAATACCTATCGAGTTGAAATTTTCATTAATGCATATAATTTAGTGATTGCGAGAATGGGATGGGGGGAAAATTAGCCATTATTTTATGAGTGGAAAAATTTAAATCCGAGTTCTGATGCTCCATATTCTTATAATGGTGTGGTAAGAGGCATTTCTTATACTTAAATTAGACAAAATTGACGAATTGAAGAGGGAACAGTGGGCTATCAATGGGCTCAATAACAGTCTACATCAACATTACTCGAGGAAATGGTCACTCTTCCATATTGTAAACTTGTAATGGCTTTCATATCAACTTTGATGTTAAAACTCCTTGTTTTTCTACGTGATTATTTAGAATAGTCAAGCCCATCCTCATTTTAAGCTTAAACTAATCGTAGTACCATGAATGTAAACCCTTTCTGGTCTAACCACTTTCATTTAGTATCACCATTTGCTAAACAGTGTGTGCAGATTTCGATCGATGTGCTTTTTTATGTGAATTTTGAGGTAAAACATTGTCAGTGTTTTTTCATGGGTCAATACTACCTTTTTCACATACGCAAGTACGCATACGTGTTTCCAAACACACTAGCTAAAAAAATTCTCGAATAATTTGAGGGTGGGGTTGAGCTGTATAAACACCAGTAATTGGTAATTACTCAGTTTTCTCGAAAGAAATATCTTCCTCAATTTAATTTTATCTTTATGTCGATCAATTATACTCACCGATTATTGCAGTTTTCTTTCCACATTACCTAAATACCACTGTAATTAGTTATATTGCTTTACACAGTGTGATCTTCTTTCATCTTTCGTTCATCAGGAAGAATTGGTACGCGCTATATATGCATCATTATTTTTTAGCGACTTCCCCTTCCATTTCGAATATCCCTTAATCATTTTCCTCAGATAGATGCTGATCACACTGATGCTGATGATGTTGCAGATGCAGAAGGAAAGTTTATGGTTTCGCATGGGTTGCATTTGTGGGGCTACTCGCGAGCGTCGATTTCGCACGCCAAAGCTTGCTGTAAGGCAGTGTTTTGTTGCACACCAGTACAATACATATATCAAAACTTACACTTGAAAGAAGCAGGTCAGCATCAGCATTCATTGTCAGTATGCAGATGTATGAGCATGCGTGCAATAGGGTTGTTCAGACTTCATTAAATATCATTATCATATATGCTTTCCTGTAGAAGGAAACCAAACCTTAAACGGTTGATTACAAGTACTGACTGACACAAGTTTTGAGTTTTAGCATCACACATGCAGAGTGCATGAGGAAGACGTACTCAATGAAGTCACAAAGCGATGGTCATTATTATTTCGTTTCTGAACACTTGAACCAGTCTTACACTTCGATTCATCTCACTCTCTGTACGAAAAGTCGGTCACCATGAGTCGAACCCAGAAAAGTATGTTTCTTTGTGGGATGCGTAGATGAATAAAAGAAAAGATTCTTAGTCAGTGGCAACTGGTAATCAACTTCGATTTCAATCGGGAAAATATTNTTGTGGGATGCGTAGATGAATAAAAGAAAAGATTCTTAGTCAGTGGCAACTGGTAATCAACTTCGATTTCAATCGAGAAAATATTATCCTCTCTGTAGCAGTCAATGGAGAGTCTTTGGTTGGATGCGATTGACAAGAGGTTAGAGGAGATTATTATAAATGGGATGCTTACAAGTGCAAGTTATTTGACAGCTTGTAAAAACCAAGAAGTTTTGTTGAGAGTTGGGCCAAAAAAGGGAAGTGAATACCATGAAGTGTATTGGCTTTTAGAAAATGAAAGTTGGATATTTGTAGCATGTCTCGCACGTAATGATTGGCGATGTAGATCGATAATAATTTTTATTTTGAAACTTTAGAAATTAGTACTATAAATGCAGGGATTTTCGTCGTGAAAAGTTGAATGTCGCGAAATGTTTGAGTTTATTACATGAAAATTAACATAATATAAGTAGAGGGTGCACATCAAGTTTCCCAACTATAATTACAACACACAGACATATCGCTCAATTGTAAGTGAATATGTAATCAATGAGTGTCATCGAACTACATTTCATGTTTGGTCAGCTTTCATTTCAATTTAGTTAACTACAATTTTCTAACTTGACATTTAAGCAATTTTCAAACTAGTAACTTTTACTGTCACGTAAGACCTGAATGATAATAACCAAATTCCTTATTATGGGCTGCAACATGTTGTCAAGTTGAGCTCCTTCAGTTAGATATCTATTCATGGGAAAATAATTCGATTTTATATGCATCAATCAAAAATTTCAGATGAATGTTCATACTTTTTGGTCTTCCTTCACATGCGAATTGCACAAGAAATAGGATGCATGAGAAAAAATTGGGTGCATACCAATTTCAAACTTTCAACCTCAAAGCAAAATACTATGATGCAGGTTGATCTTGAACGAATTTGAATTTATTTGTAATTTTGCATATCATGATCATGATATAGCCATTAATCTCTGAAGTTTGTGAGTAACTTGCATGCCTCCTTACGGATAAATTCAGACTTACAATCTGCAATAAAAACTTTCGCACCTTCATACGGCAACTTTAGGTTTTTGTTTTTATTCACCTCGTAGTTCATCGATGTGTACATTAATTTAACTCTGGCATCGAGTGAATTCCATCATTTAATCAAATCCATAACAATTCTTGCAGCTCCTTTGTCCGTTAACACATCTAGAGTAGATATTTATTAAAACTGCAGCGACATGCATAACCAATTGAGGTTTTACAAGGTAAGATATCGATCGTAGATTTTGTTAAGGGAAAACTGACATTCCTGGAATTTATCAGCACACTGTTCTCCAGGGTCATTTCCAATTCTGTCTGCTGCCCGAAGTTGTTCGGCATTGGCCAATTTTTTGCGAACGATATCCGTGTGACTTGTAGAGGAAAAATGTGCGAAATGAGTCACATTTTAGAGTTAAATTCATAGCTGAGTGAGCGCACTGTTGTTAAAATATATTTATAGCATGACTTACATCATAAAATGAGCTATTCTTTTTATCAGAGAGCCTTCAAAGTGCCCACCCTCCTGGATTTCACAAACGCTCTTTAACTGACATGCTGGGCTGTATGGATCGAAAGTTTCATATGTTTCGTACGCAAGTTGTATGGCTCTCAGAATCCTTCCAAAGTTCCATTCTTCTTCAGGTGGAGCCGATCTACATATATGACGGTTTAGGAAATCCGCTGAGTTATTATTTACATGGATAAAGTAAAAGGGCCAAGTGTCAACAAGAAGGATGAATGGAATACTACTACCCACCTTTGTTGGGATGGCTCTGTAACGACAAATACAACATAGTAAATTGCCGAAGCAGCACACGTTACGAGAAATGCAGTTCCAAACAAACAAAATGCAAGTGTGTAAGATCCGTAACGAAACCAAGTTCCGGTGACTACCGGAACTCCGTTTGTGTCCTCACCAAAAAATAAAGTTTTCTGCTCTGGAATTGAGCCATCGTCCGGAAAAGTCTTCGGAGATCCAGCTTTTGCCGCTGAAGTGGACAGCGGATTACTTGCATTAGACCCTGGTTGAATTCTCAGAACAGAATCTGAGCTTTGCTGCTCCACTTTTTGTAACGCAAATGAACAATTGATGGAAATAAGGAGCACAATTATCACAACCGTTATCTCATGTATAAAATATGAACTTTGAACCATTTTAAATACACTAGTAATGCGACTTTTTGCATTTCTCTCCATTGTGAATGTGTTTAAGAAAGCTTCGTTGTTAAACACACCTGCAAACTCGGTATTAGCACAATAAACCTAAATTTTTACGGGCGCAACAAAATTTAAAAAGTCGTACATCAAGCCCATCATCATTTAAAACTTTCAAAGTAATACTAAAGCTTAATAACGTATCGAAATCGGTGTAGACTGTCACGATACTAAATTATTTCTTTCGTACTTCTTAAAACACCTATCCGTTAACTTCCTCAACGTACTCACTCACTCAACGTACACGACTTTACGGCTCCTAGCCATCGACTAAATCTTAACAAAGAAATAATTTCGGTTTTAAATACTATTTCGTGTCAAGTTACAGTTTGAAATGGATCCGGGCAAGCTAATTTGAAAACGAGTTGACTTAACTCATTTTCTAGGATAACCATTACGGGATCTCTGATTAGCGCTGCATAATAATGACTAATGGTTGCATACCTATATTAACTAGACATGTAACAGTGATGTGCATTTCTCAATCTACCTACAGCCAATAATAAATGCATCAATGGTATTTACCGAACAGATCGCTAAAGAGGTACTGGTTACGGTGTCGAATATTTGCCAGATAATAAAAAGGTGTCACTAGGTGCTCAAAAAGCATTTTTGCATAAAATATTCTAACTCATTTCATCTTTTCACATTGACACACATACTTATACAATAATAAGCTAAGAAGTGAATTAATCGAATGAGTTTACATTTTTACATAAGTTTTTTTTATTAAAAAATAAGAGCAATGTACACAGAAAAATAAAGTTATGATAACCCAACACCAACGAATACGTGCAAATATGCTGAACAAAAATTACATTTCCAAAGCCATGTTGCAAAGATAGATTTCTCCTATCAGGTAATTGTAGTTTCTAATAAAATCATATTAGGTATAAAAAATTTATGCAGCAAAATAAAGAAATATAACTAATCAATTGAGTATTTTAAACCTATTTTATGTTTTTATCCAATATGTTCAAGTTTGGTAGATCATTCTGTGAATTGGTTTGCTACACGTTGTTCCCGTCAAGAAGCAACTCGCAAAACCGAGAGTAGCTTATTATTTTAAAACCGAACATTGTACATTCACTATAAGTCTTGTTATTTACAAAAGTGTTATAAATAACATGAGTAAATTAGTCACTACCAGTTTAACTATTACAAACATGAACGACATCAATGCTTTAACAATCCTTGTATAGTCTTAATTCTCTGACAGCATTCATAAAATGTCCTGAAGATACAAATAATCTCATTGGGTAGATTGCTTATATCATATACTACTAATACCATTACGCAAACATGCCAATATATGTGTAATTTTAGTCAATCAATAATCAAAGACAGTTAAATATTTTTTTTATCCATAAACGCAACCGTGTTCGAGTGTAATATTATCTTCACAAAACTCTTTACATAGTATTACGTGTAAAAAACTTACATAGGCTTGCTAAATAAGTATTAAAATATTATAATTCGTAAATACTTATCAATCTATATTGCATTGATACAAGAAAGGTGTTAAAATCATGTACCATCAAGTATCATACATGTAGACATAACTGGCACAATCACCCCATACATAAAATGTGAACAATAACTCATCAAGTGTTCAACAATTAATCTAAAGTGAACGATAATGAATCAAATTAAGCTTTTTTCTTGGCAGCAGACTTGTTGAGAACATCCTTGATGGAGAATTTGCAGCCGGTGTAAACTTGCCCACAATCCTTGGATGAGTTCTTTCCTTGGCTGATGGCTTCCTTGTACTCTTTGAGGTAGGTCTGGATCACTCTTGGGATTGGTACTCCATCAAGGGCATCCACAAGACTATTGGAGAAAAAAATTGTCAAACAAACATAACGGTTAGAACATTTGAGAAATGTTAATTATAAGCATATTTTGGAAAATTGTACTCAAACAGAAAGTATCGTACCGGTAAACATAAGAGTTGGACATTTTGCGTCCCGTTTCTCCCCACGACTCGTTCTTGTTCTGGACAATTTCGCACAAAGCCTTTTTCTGACAGTTCAGGTCTTGCCAGTCGAATCCTTCGTAGGTCTTCTGGGCAATTTCGATGTACTCCAAAACCTTAGTGAAGTTCCATGGGCTGCCAGGGTCGAGGGATCTGAAAGAAATGAAAACAAATACTAAACGTTAGAATGGTACCACAAAAAGATTGATTTCAGGATACGCACACAGAAAAACTTTGCTTTGAAATATCTCCGCAAAAAATTCACAACTGACAAATACACCACTTATGATTACCTCCCGGTGTATGGATAATTTCCCTGATATTGCCCATAGTTGTATGAGTGCGGCTGACCAAATTGATTTTGTTCTGCAGGAGCGTAAGTAGTTGTGCCAAGGTATTGCACGTAATAAAAGTGGTAAAATGCATAACCAAGTCCGGCAATAATTAACAAACTTCCAACTCCAGCAATCGCAGCTCCTGCGTAATTGCTAGCCAGCCAAGTACCCCAATCCTCGTTAACAACATCTACTGCACGTTCAGCAGCAGTACTTTTTTTCTCAGTGCTTTTAACTTCCACTTCGGTACTTTCTGGATTCTCTTTTGGTGCAGCCAACGCTACAGCAATGAGCACTGAAGCTAATAAAATGTATCGGAGCTTGCCCATTTTGGAAAATGGAATGAAAAACTCTCAAAACAACGAGAGAAAAAAACTCTCACAACGAGAGAAAAAAACTCTTTTGAGTAAGATCAAATAAACTGATCACTGCAACTTCTTAAGCTGGAGCTTAACTGAGACTGAGCAAAGTTGTGATGGATAATGAAGGAATCTAGGGCTTCCCCTGCTCTTTTTATAGGGTACCTGGAGGGTAGATTTTGAGAATGCAAGGGTACAAATCTGGATGCGGGGAAGTGCATACAAAAACCTGATAATATGAAACGCTTAACTTCAATGCAAGTATCTAAGGTAGAAGGATGTGCTGGAAGTTCAGATAAAATACCTGAGCTTCAAGCTGGATGCATTTTCAAGGAAGGTCCCCTTTTTCCTTTGTTGTCTACCTGTGTATGTAGAAGGTAGAAACACCTTTTATTCTATAGAAAAAAAGTAAAGGTGAAGATGTTTCTCCATTTAACACATTTTTCACATCTTTTGAGATGCAACTTTAATGATTTCTTTCGACCTCATTTTCTAGCTTCCTGGTTTCCTGAATGTCACCAAGTTTTTGAAACGTGACCCTGGCATTAGCCATGAACTTATTGCCCAATTCATAATTTGCGTAGAAAGTGTCCTCGTTTTAGTTTCGGGTTAGGAATTAGGAAAAATAAATGAAGCGGAAATTTGAGGTTTAGAACAAAGCTAGTAGAATTTCCCCAAATATAACTAGCACATAAATGATTAATGAATACAAAAAATGAGGCAATAACGGCTATCAAAGGAGTTTAACGATATCTCAGGGATTTGCTTACGATGCACCATAAATTTTTGGGATGTATACATCTAAAACTTAGTAAATTTAAATATTTAAGTTTTCTATCATTTTAGAATTTTAGCCATTGATTTATAAATTACATGCCGTAGAACCATCCATTTTGTTGCATTATATATTTCCCTGCATGAATGTGAAAATCTTCACTGAAGTCAGTGTATACATACTGAGCTTTTTTGAATCACTCTCGCATTTCTTTTTTGGCCTTCCAAATATTCATTGAACAAAGATGAACGCAAAGTGAGTTCAAGGTCACTATTCCCTTAAGGGGAGAGCTCAAGCCTTATATATAAGAAGACAAAGATCCCGTTAGATCCAGCAATTCTCCCCTTGCACGTTCCTAGTTCCTGCTACACCTCACACTATACAAACGAGGGTAGGTGGTTCATCACAAATACCAAACGCATTTCCTTATTTGTTACATAATGATATTTTCCATCTTACGGTCAGCCTGCAGGTGAAAATACTGAAGATTATAACATCTTGCTTGAAATGTTTTTCTTCTCCAGGTAAGCAACAAGCAGGTAAACCCGTATATCGTATTTAACGATGCAGCCTATTCTACTGACAAGATTGAAGAAGATGGAAAATAGGACAGTATATTTTTTGTCGCTTTAGCTTCATAAAATAATATGGTCCTTCTAACCTATTTTCTTTTGGACAAACTAAAACTACACCTTTGTACCATGGTGCATTCATAAGTCATTTTTTTCATGAATCAATTCGGTCAAGGATGCTCTACAATCATTATTTGTTATTCCTCTAAAGTACAGTAAAGTAAAATACACTTTGGAAAGAATGTGGTATGATTAAAACGTATTATAAAGAAAACAAAGTAAGCACTTTCAAGATGTGACCTACTTTTACTATCTAGCATATGAGCTTTGACCAGAACCTAATGGATGAGTTTTTATAGAAGGTTTAAAAATGATTTGAATATTTGAAGAAGAAAAACGTTTATCTTGAAGAAATGAATATGTACATTTTCTATATCATCCAGACATCTTTGCTGCATACTATAGCCACATATTTTCTCTTTTCTTGGAAATTACTTACACACTAAACCTTTTCAAGGGATTTTCCGGATCTGGCTGAGAGTGCTTTTGTATGTTATTTACCCAAAAGATATAACCACGCCAAGTCTCATTTTTTTTCGTAGAACATGAACATGAGATGTTACAACCTATCCTAGCATGATGCGCTGTAAAATCGAATACTTATTACATAATACATTGTTTTTTACCTTGTCGTTACTTCTGGCGTTTCTCCATTGTTGGGAACGTTGAGAAGAATCTGTTTGCTTTTGTTCCCCTTGACAGACCATCGGTAGTAAGAATAAAATGCTGATATCCAGAACATCCAAGAAAATATCATCGACAGGTAGACAAGCTTTTTATCCAATGGAACGAGCGAATTATTAGGAACAGTGTAATGCAAGTAATTTTTATGGGTTTCTTTCCCAACGCTGTAAATATAAATGCGTGTTATAATTTTATCATTTTCAAAAAATAAATCTTACAAAATAGACAATAATTTGGAGTAATGAAAAAGAAACCTGATATCCGTCGGACGTTCAACAGATCCTTCGCCAAAAAGAATGGAATGTGGGTTTCTAAATGCATGCTGTACAGCAGGATGATCAGGATCCACTCCTGGTGGTGGTGGTGGAATCCCTGATATATGTTTTCCAGCTTCAAATATCAAACCACGTGGAGCCTTCCGACCTGATCCGATTTCCAGAGGTGATGCCAATGGCCCAAACAACGGTGGGGGTGGTGGTGGCGGAGGATGATGATAGTGAGGAGGTACAAACAAAGGAACATGGTGGCTAGGTCCATGAATCGGTAACTGGTTATGAATATTTAGTTGAGAGTGAATATTTGTCGGACCGGGCGACTCTTGATACGGTGGTGAATGATAGTCTTGCAGCAATGGGGGATGTTTACTAGAACTCACTAAAATTGGAGGAAATCCACTGGACGTGACGAAAACGTTTTGATTGGGATCTGCCATAGGTGCACCTTTTAAGGGAAAATTTGGCTCAGTAAACTCTGGTAATGGAAGAGGAATCCTACGAAAAGGTGGAACTTTACCAGGATTATTTGTTGAAGATGGAAATCTACCTCCTCCCGCAGACCCATGGACAAGGGGTAATGGAATTTTACTTGACCCAAAAAACTCTGGGGGTGGTGGTGGAGGGGTGACAATGACATTTTCATGATGTAAAAATCCCTCTGGTTTCAGGGTCGGCCAGGGATATTCTTCTAAATGTCCAGGTGGGTGTAACAAATCCGGGTATTGCAGTACATCTCGTTGATGAGCAGCAGCTTCAGTTATGATGTCGCCTTCTTCAGCATAATGATTTGGATAGTTTAACGATGCTGACACGCTATGCAATGAAAACTGTGATGGATCTAAAGCTTTTGTATCAAAATTCCCATTTACAACTTGACCGTCCGTCATTAAATCATCCGATGGCAAAGGTATAGGGTCATATCTGGAATGCACTAGAGACGATGCCGAGGGTGAGATGGGATCCTCTCTATAGCCATCAATATAGCCGTTTTCACTAGAATATGTTTCAGCAGTTGACATCATCATATTCGTTGGCTCAGCTGTGGCTAAAGGTGGTTGTTCTATAACTAATTTTTTCATATCTAGTGTCATCACCGGACTTGGACCTTGAACCACATTAATAACGTTTTCAGTACTCATGTCCCGACTATACTGTAATTGTTGATCATTATTTATTGGAGATGAGTAGTGTGAATATTTTGGGCTTGATACAGACGTTTCTATTTTCTTTGATGTTCTTTCTGCAGGCTTCCTTGCAGCTGACTTACTTGGAGCTCGTCTTGTAACTGTAGCATATTTGTACTTTTGTTGAAGTGTTTGTTTCGGAATAGTGATTTGCATAGAGCGTCTATTAGCTCCTTTATAATTTATCCGGGCGCTGGTACTACTCATTGTTTTCAAACTTGGGTAAGAATCATCCATATTATTTGACAAATATTGTGATGACTTGAAGGGTTGCTTTCCCTTTCCGACCCCAGGTTTCTTTATTTTTGTCACGACTTTATGGCTGCTACCATCCGTTAAGGAGGTGAAGGTAGTACTGGGATAATTTGAGATAGGATCAGCTTCGTTGGGAGCTGGTCCCATCAAAATTTTCCATCCATCCCTCTCCAGCTTTTGAACAGGCATTGTTTGAGTATATGTTCCTGCATTTCCAGAGATGAGCTGAGAACCCGAGAATCTCGGTTGAGTTCTCTCTCTCTCTGGATTTATTTTCTTGCCGAAGGTTGAGAGAGAAGAAGGGATGCTAAAAGAGGGGCTAATTGTTTCTTTTTTACTCTTTTTCCCATTCTGGTGATGCCGGCTTGGCTTTGATAAATACTTTTTTGGCTTCATCGGCTTCTGCTCAATACTACTACCACGGCCCTCTCTTTGTTTTGTAGGAAAGTAGATCCCTCGTTGTTCATCTATAGTCTCAAAGTGTGGATCTGGTTTGGATGGTTTCAGCATCAAAACCTTTTCACTAGGTCCGTATTGATGACCTGATTTGTGGTGACGGGCGCTAGATGAAAGGTGTCCTTTTGATGATTTTGATTTATTTCCTTTCGACGATGCGGAAACCTTTGTGAATATTCCAATTAAAACTAAAACTAGCACTGGAATCGCTACAACTTTTCGCACAATCATGATTGAAGCTTTTGTACCTTCACAGTTAAAAACTGAAAACGCAAACTAATGTCAAATTCATTCCGAAAGAAACTGAAAATGGACGAGGGGAAGCATGTAGTTTTCAGAAGGAAGCTGACCTTGTGACTTGTGCGAAGCAAAGAGTCAAACTGAGAGGAATCCACGATCAAAATCTGATTTTGCCTAATCAGAAATGACTTTAAAGACTTCGTAATACGTACTAGCATAAACTTGCCAAGATTAGATTGATGTGAGCAAGGTTAGTAGAGTAACTTCTTTCATTGTTCACAGTAGTGTGAGCATTTTTCATAAATTTTAAAATGTTTGAGAAACATATTGTGACGCTGGTAGAGCAACATTCACCGGAAGTTGTATCTCTCTGATGCGACCGTATGCATAATAACTGTGTCAACTCAGGTAACACTAACACTGCAAGTAAAAAGGCAAAAGTTTTCCGTAGATTTGCCTAGTTTCTGAGTTAACCGTGGGAATCGACTAACATGATTTATCAACTATATGACAGATCTGACTTAGAATATATTTTTTGCTGGCTTTTGCTAGAATATAATGTATTTGACGCTGGCCATGTCAACCAGAACGAGACCGGTGAATAGTACATATGTGTATTTTAAAAACACTTGCATTCTTTCCTTCACCAACGTTGGCAAAATGATTGACTTCAAAATGAAAATGACTCGTGGGAAAACATTTTCGAAACAATTGATGCATTTTGATCAATCCATTGTTAAGGTCATGGGAGTGCCGCTGTTACTTTCCGTCCCGCATATATTTATACACCTAAACAGCTCTCGTTTTTAATTAAAAACACAGCTACTGTAAACCCGTTTCCTATTTGCTGTAGGTAATTGATGATGTGATTAAATTCTATCTAGAGATCTGTGTCTATACGGTAAGCTTTACAGGTCGCAATAATTGAAATAGTCAATAGGAAGTGTAGATATGTGTACAATCTATTTGAGGTATGTGGTGATCCGGTTTAGATGATGTTGCATTGAATTCACTGATCCTTCTATTGATATATCTTAAGTGGTTCGGGGTTTATTAATACACTGCAAAAATGACTCATCAAATCTGAATGCAGTTGTAGTAATACTAGTGCGTATTCTGCTTTAATGCAATTTAACAATTGGCCCAGAAGTATGTCCTTGATTATAAATTCAATGAGGAAACACTTGAGAGATCACGCCATTCTACACTACTTGGAGTTTTATTTGCATATGATTGCATGTACTAATATTATTGGAACTTAACGAAAGATTGAAATAACTCATAAAAAAGTTGATGACATTGCCTTCCGAGCTAGCATAGTCGTGGAATGTAATTTATAATTTGTGATTAGAAGAAATTAGACTGCTGGTTTGCATAGCTGTTCAGCCTTAAATGAGTGCAATTTTACTCGTTATAATGTGTGATATCGATTATCTATAATTTGTTGTCATTATTTTTGTCAAAAATACTCCAACCAAATCTACGACATTAGATGATATCGTAGAAAAAGTATAATTTATAACGAAGATTGAACTTAGATACATTTTTATTAGTAAATTAAATCAAGAATTAAAATGATTTCAAGATTGATCCGTAGATACTTTGTGGAGTTGTTTGTTACTGTTTTGGTACTTAATTTACTATTGACAAACTCATCGGATCCTCATGAATCAATCGCTAGAAGGACGCCTTCTGGAATTCCATTCTACCTAAAGAATTTCCAGTTACAAGGTTCATTCTACACTACTTCCGGTTTGATCCTTTACAACTTCAAAACAACTAATGAAACCGTAACTAAATATTCGGATAAAGAAAAAAGTTTAATGTCACTAAAAACTCAAAACCAGACCTGGGGTTGGAAACAGTCTATGCAGGATTGCAAGATTCAAGATATTTTTAATGATTTTTATTTACGTCCAAATGAAAAACAAATGTTTTTCAAGAGTCTAAAATCTAAATTCAGTTGTTTTTCAGATAAGTTCATGATAAACGAAGATGCTACTTTTTCTGACCACATGGATTCTCTACTTTGGACGACGGCGTTGAGGGAGTGTAAATCTAGGCGAATTCCAGATTCTCTCATAACCCCAAAAATCCTAAATGCAACTTTAAATACATTCTCACAAACTGTTCTCGCCTCGTTAGGTCTCCAACTGTCTTTTCCTTTATCTACAATGTCAGTTTACTACAGAAAGAATATTGCCAGTTGCGTTTTCACCGAAAATTCTTTTATTGTCGCTGTTCAAATTCCAGCTTTACCAGATGGTAAAGATGAATCAACGTGGAGAAGTTTTAGTCTAATTCCAATTCCCTTGTGGGTCCCAGCTGAGCCAGACACGGTCTGCTATTTGCATGATCGAGATCGAGAAAGCTCACAATTCTTGGAAGGAAAATACCTTTACAGCACGAAAAGAACGTTGATTCTTCAGGAAGACGATTCTAATGGAATATCTGCAGAAAATGAACTCCGTTTCTTAACAGATAATATTATGCAACGACACATGAAGAAGGGTTGCGTGCAATCCATAATTGAATCGAAGGATGAGGATATCGTGTGCATTATGAAATGTGAGCCTTCTTCCACATACAATTTTCCAATCATCAGAAAGCTATCCACTGACAGGTACCTTATAGTCCAAGACTTAAAATCCAGTGAAGAGATTCGAGTAGTGTGTCCACCCTTTCAGAAAGAAGAAATATTAACTTTCCCAACAACCGGAGCTCTTGAAATAATTTTACCATGTGATTGCCATGTTAGCTACATGAATGTCACTTTTAAAGCGACAGTGCCTTGTGGAGCTGAGTTTTCGAAAATTTCAATAAATTTCCCCGGTGTTTTTGATAATCGTGATGGGATAATCCTCGATTGAGAGTGGAGTAATAAAGAAAAAGTATTATAAGGAATGTATTCGATGTATCACTTTCTCAGATTTTTCAATCAATGCAGCCAGAGTAAATTGTAGATTAATAATAACTTTGTATGGATAACCTCGTAAATAAATGAGTATATTGTGACGATAAAAATGAGATCGAGTTATGTACTAGTCCTTCATTCGGTTTCGCCTTCAAAATGTCGGTCTAGTTTGCAATTCAATGTATAGCTTCTAAAAACTCCTTTTATTACGCGCTTTACACTTATATACTTACTATTATTAGTCGAAAGGAGCACATGCTGCATATCGCCCTTGTTTAAAAATACAAGTGTATTAGTCATCCCAAGTGTTGCATATATACGATTGTTGTAAGGGAAGTGGTTATCTCGCCATTCGCTGACTTTGTGTAATAGGCCAATAGGCCGGAAGATAAATATAGGTAGTAATAAAAAGGCTCATAAGTATATTTACACTCTTGTACCTATACTCCAAGTTCATTTTATTAATTTTGCCTTACGATAACTTTAGCAAGTACTACTGACAGTGGTTGCACAAAGAGGCATTTCACCAGCGATAACAGGTGTTGTGTTGTAGCGAAGGTTCGACGTAAAAGTAAATTGCAAATGAGCTCAGTCAAGTGGGAAAAGATTTCCGTAACACATTTAGTTTTTTTATGAATAAAGCCAGGTGCCAGCAATAAGTTAGTCACAGGGAAAATATTTTTCCCTAGTGAGCAAAATTGACATTATGTTGTTTGATGTTGTCGAGATTTGGATAAATATCATATTTGCATTTTGTTGTAATTTTCCGCTCACCGTACTTCGAAATATTGTGTAAGGGGAAATAATGAAACAACGAAATTTACTCACGATGGGCATCAGGAGGTCTTTGATTTTGTGAGACATTTCTTATTCGTGTAGGAAGATGTTACAAAGCAAAGGACAGTGGATTGTGGATCACGCAAGCTAGAAGTCACACGATGTTCACGATGACATGTTCCGGAAGCTGGCATTGTATTTTATATTGTGAGATTGCTTCGGTGAAGTAATGCACATTAACATGATAAGATACTGAAAACAACGTTTAAAGCATTAAGTTTATAATATAATGCATGGCTTCATGTCCATTTCACTACACCCTCCACAGCAAGTTACAACTTTTGTCCTGCATTCGGGGAAAAAACGGCATACGGAACGGGTTCGTTTGCTCGTGAACAATTAGCAACCCATGATTCATAAATTAATTCTTATGCAGTTTATTTTCTCAATGTCATCTATGTACAAATAACTTACAATGCTATCAGTGAACAAAAATAAACGATGACAGTGCTAATAAATACCCAAGAGCGTAGGTTTGCATTTAGTTCACCTCAAACAATCATGCTTATAAATACATGCATATTTTTCATACTTTTGCTGAAGGCGTATGCATTCACATTTTTTCATTACAAAGTTGTGTCAACCTAATTGTTCAAGAGAGTCTTCAGTTAATCGTCATACTGATTAAAAATATAGTTCCGTCCCGTCCTCACAGAGAATTACAATCTATAGGTATACGTCCGACAATTGATAACGTCTGGTTCTTACTTAATGAGCAAAAAACATGAAACGTGTAAATACAAAGATAAAAAAGTAACGATCTTAATTGTTTACCTACTTCAAGAAATGCTTTTATCTCTTCAATCATTTAAACCAATAATGATTCTTGTCAGACTTACATTCACTCTTCTTTCCCCGTTAAATATTTGACATTAGAGTTGCTTGTTGCATTTAAAAGCTTGACAGTTCTAGATACTATCAGTTTAATTGCAGTTTTAAGAGACAATAGCATTCTTTAAGTACCTTACAACAATACATTGCGATATATTTGGCTTCTGTGATACTGTCCATTACATTTATTCTCTCTTTTTAATCTTATTTCCTCCAATTCGTATCACTGATGATTTATCAACTGCACTTGAGCCCATTCACGGAGAAAGCTGTCCGCAGCACTTCCGATTCCTAGAACTCCAGCAGTTGAATTAGTAAATGGCATTGTTGCCAGAGTACCATTGCCAGGGAGGACGAATCCGGTCACAGCACGAGGAGAAGATTGCTCCTGTTCAACTGTCTTGGCGATTGGTTCTGCAGGACCACTTACCACAACCAAATTGTTGACACTTGTGGCGTTAATTGTTTTCCCGTTGTCCTTGTTATCTCGGCCAGCCTCAACTTTGGTTTTCGAAACCAGCGTCTTCTTTGCAACGTACCGTTCCCTTTTTCGATTTCTGAATCTGTTCATCCGATTATCATTTTTCTCATCGTCTTCCTCCTCTTCCTCGGACTCGTCGTGATCGTCTTCATCTCTGTATACGATTTTGGGACCGTCATCGGAGGAGCCCTTTTTGTTCTTATTTACTAAGGTGAACTCCCCGCGGAACAAGCTAACTAGGTCATTGTAAACTCCCTTGACGTCAGACCAGATATCTGAGCTTTGGCCAACATCATCCACCGTGTTATCATAATGGTAGTTACTATTTGAGCTGCTTCCACCGCCTGGGGGGTATGTGCTAGCGTTAAAATCCTCTTCTTCCAAATCATGTCTGTGGTCTTTCTTTCCGTATTTTCCTGACGTGATGAAGGTCGGTAGGAGCAACGCAAAGACCGCGGTGAATGCTATAATTGCTGCTAAAACAAAAAATGTGTTGGACCACGACGAGTTATGGTAGCTGGCATCTTCGTAATACTGATTGACTTGATCATCTGCTGCAGCGTAGGGATGATAAAAGTCTTCTACATGTCCAGGAGCAATTACTTGGTCTGTTGGGGTAGTCTGCAATTTTTTCGTTTCATGTTGATTATTTCCATTGCCAAATATGTTGAGTGCGTTGAGGGCATTTTGAAATCGATTTCCAATTCCTAAATATTCAGTAGAAGTGACATCGGGATTTTTATACTGATATGGGTTCGCATCATTTACTCCCACTGATCCCAGATTGGAGTGCATACCAGGATCATCTGAATGAAGTGAAAAGTAATTTCCAATACCACCGTCTTGAGGATGACTGGCTGTCTCACCGTAGCCATCATAATGAGGATTACTAACGGTCTGACCTTGGTTAGCTAAATAATCCTCAGAACCTCCGGGATATAATACACGATCAGACTTTATTCGGGAGTTGTCAACAGGCCCAAGATATTTTGATGGTTTGATGGGGATATGAGGGCCTGGTGTATGATAAACATTATTATACTGGGCGCGGCCATGACTGTCCTCTCCCATAGAACCAACAACTGAATTTCGAGAATAGTCTGGACTGTAATTTATTCCATCTCGATCACTGTATGATTGGTCAAAGGGGTCTTCATCTATATGCCTGTCACCGTTTCTGTGACTAAAATGTCCGGCATGTGCCAGCTCATCAATCTCTTCCTTTTTCACAATTTTCCTAAGTTTCTTCCTCCTTCGCTTGGGCAGTGTTTCAGAAGAAATTTCTTGATCGTCTTTGTGTGGATGATGAGGATCGTTACTTCTTACTGTTGATGTATAAAAGTCTTCTTCAGGATCCATGAATACTGCATCCGATAAATCTGACGCACTAGGACGGAAATGTGATGTTCTCTCTGCATAACGATCATCTATTTCATGAGGGAACCTGAGATCCTCTGCAGAGCCATGAACATACACAATATTTTCTGTAGAGCTTTGCCTCAACGGGTCCCTTGGTCTTTGCACTGACGGTTCCCCTGAGTCCATAGGCAATTTCAAGTTATACCCTGGAGCATGTACACCTCCATGATGTTCAAATGGATTATCGGAAGTGTCTTCCAAGGATATCACAATGTGTGGAATACCTTTCACTTGAACTCGTTTTGATTTCGACCCGTTCGCTTTCGTTGTCCATCCACTGGGGATTATGGATTCTCCATTTTTACTTTCATATTTCTCACCTGCACTTGCTGCTACTCCAATCTGAGAAGGATAATTTGGAGGTGGGGGCAATGCTGCAACGGATACTTTCGTTTCAGTTGCAATATCCTCATCTGCCATCAGATCCTCAGCTTGATCAATATGTGTGAAATTCTTGTAAGTTTCAAATTCCCAATCATACAACCGATGATTTCGAATATTTGGATCTGTAATGTGATCAAAGGGTAGAAGAGAAGATGAATCACTATGATCGGAGGCATTTCCACTGTTATTTTGTAGGTTATGAACGTTTGTTGAGGAATCAGAGTAGTTAGATCGATATTTTGAGGAGAATTTTGAAGAGTCCCTGTCCCTCTTTTGAGGACGGTTGGTAGTGTCCTGCCAAATGATACCGTTTTCCTCTGTAGAACTTGCAACTCGGCCACTTGTCGTTTCATCAGGGAACAACAAGCTCTCTGTACTACTGACACCTGCTGTGTCTCTGTAAGTACGGTCGAACGCAGAAAGCATTTCCACCACAACAGGATCAAGTCTACCCTGTTTCGGATTTAACTTTGATATCAGTTTGTTAATTTCTTGCGCATTTTTTGGTGGTTCTTGCACTGACAGTTGTGGAAGCAGTTTACTTGAATGAGTTTGTACAAGCTCTTTTAGTCCTTCAGGTGATCCTTGAAGTAATGATTTGATAATTGGAATTCCTAAACTTTCTGGAGCGCATTCCATGACATTTATCATCAACGAAAAGAGAATCACCCCGAGTTGGAGTAAAAAGAGGGAATTTAGCCCACCGCCTTTTGTACTGTTTCCCATTTTAATATGTATGCACGTTCAAAAAATCGCACACTTTTGCACTATTTCTCACCGAATTAAGTAAGCTAAAGTAGGTGTTTAGTCATTACATCACGACATGCAAGAATTTCAGAATTTTCCCCAGAAAACCACAAAATAAAATAGAAAAACTAGTCACGTCACAAAGAGATCATCACAGTTTCTTGGTCGTTTTTTTCCAAATATCTGTTGTTACAAAAACTGGATTAAAACCCAATCATTTTCACAACAACGAAAGTACTCACGATGCATCCATTTTCACAAAATGGTTTCTGAAAAATAGTATTGTCACCAGAAACACAATGCACATGATAACCGATTTTTTTGTATTCAAAAGGGTTTTGTCTGCTTACAAACCTGCATTCACAAAGAAGTGTGTAGGTTGTGAGTGGAAGAATGGAAATACCCAGCTGAAAGTTTAAGCATCTCTTTCAGATCATTATTAGCGAGGTCCTAAATGCGTGACGTGAAGAGGGAAAAGGGATAGATTGTGAGTTGCAAAAAGAGCCATATAGTTTAGGTTTTGGCTAAGAAGGGCTTCTTCTTTCTTTTACTGATGCTACTCGCTACTGATGACGATGATGACCAGTGAGTGAGCGGGTTAACCATAGCACCTTCTGAAAGGGACCGTAAACAATTTCAACCTCTTGTTTCATCTACGTATATTTTGAAGGAAGCTCTCTTTTCCTTTATTATCAACATCAGCATCAACCCTCCTTCTGTATTATATCTTTTCTCATTCAATTTTTGTGTATTCATTTTTACATTCGTAACGCCTGTTCTTCACTGCTTTTAAATGCGAATGAGGTTTCTTCGGTTGTTGAAGCTCTATTAATGGAGATGTAATACTATGTCCCAGATGTTTGTAATAGTTTATACCTACTTTCATGTCGGCTTATTCACCCCTACACTTGTTTTCGTAAGGATACGCATATGCATCATTATCATTATCATCCTCATGTAGCCAATATAAATCTTGCCAGAGCAAAGATTGATTAGGTGTAATGATAGGAGATTTTATAACTGCTTGTATTTTTACCACCACACAAGTAGGTATGTACGGTATAAAAAAATGTTAAAAAACTTATGTGTAAAATCTTTCCAATAATTAGGCACCAAAAAGTGTATAGCGCAGTGTATAAAATTAATCCGCTATAAACATTCCATTGCAGCATTGTACAAACCCGTAGTCTGGCACCCTTTGTGGTCCATATTTTCAGGAGCAGTTTACATTACATCTTAATTCAGTATTTCAACTTAACGATAAAACAATAAAATACATGAGTAAGGTGT
>JAHZNA010003618.1:0-25807 GCA_027743935.1 Sinodicranocentrus sp. ZH6 | reverse complement strand
AGATGACTCCTCTATATTTTGATTCTATATTTTTAGAGAGGTCCACTTTACTGCATGCATGACTCTGTGTGTTTACCTGTCTGTCTGTTCTAGACAACACATTAAAATTATCTTAAAATAAAATTAGCAATTGTTTACATAATTAAATCATCTTAAACGATGTCGACACGTGGATTGCACTATGTTATAAGGAAGAATAAACAGAAGTAGGTAGCTGGAAAAATAAAAATGTTAATGTCGATCTAGACATTTTGATACTAACCACCAATACTAACGCGTTAGTATCAGTAGTTAACTAGTATAAAAAAAGTTGTGAGGTCAACCTTTAGTTTTTGCTACACTAATACTAACTTGCTCTTTTAAAATTTGTTGTGCAATTACGCACAACCGGCCTTCTAGTACATGATATAATGCAACCATAACTAATTTCGACTTTTTACCTTTGCTATTCGTACTCAGAAATCAGAACTCAGAATTTACAACTGAAAACTCAGCACTGAACAAGACCCAGAATTTATTCAAAGAACTCAGGACTAACCCATACCCCGTCACCAGGTGGGTGCAAGGCAGGGCTATGACTAAGATATCGAAGAAAGTGTAATTTTTAATGAAACGTCCAAAAATCACATTTTCAGACCCCCACTATGACCCCCTTTAAAGACTCTAAAATGATCCCCATAAAATTCTGGATAAAATATTTATCGACCTTCAATTACCGCTCTCCCGAACATGCCGCGGACGGGATATGTTCCTCTCGATGTTTTTCAAGTTTTTTTGTTAATGAAAATCGGGCATGCATAACCAGACCCAGACCCTATCCGGTCTCAATTATGGAACAAAACAAAAGCTTCCTCAATTGTGGGACTTGGCTAAAATTACTTTCAACTTTTGTAAAATTTATCATGAATTGCAACTAGAGAAAATATTTATTATTCCTATTAGTTATAGATGAGTAGGATATGATCTAATGCCTCGTACAGTTTTATTGCTGAACATGATAGACACCAAAGTTATCAATGAGATGAGATATGTCAGTGAGAGAATTGGGACAAGTAGAGAACAAAGTAAAGGAAAGAAGTAACAATAGCGGGAGATTATCTCTCACATGTGGGGACAGGGATCGAGTCTTGGATGATCTCTCTCTGCATCTAAAACATTCGGGTTCACTCTCTTCCAGCATATTATCCTACTTACTTGCAGCGTTCATGTACCTTTAGTTTAATCAGTTATTACAATTGGCTACAGGAATGTAAAGACTTGACTTGGTGTGAACCCTGTACGACTATTTGGTATTGTCAATTGTGGGGAAAAACTTATTCTTTCTCACAATTCGTTTTCTTTATTTTGTCTCTTAGCATTTGTGTTTTATTATCAATTGTTGAATTGAACTGAACCCAACTAAATTGAATTGTTCTTCAACCCCTACCACAGTAGTTGACAGACAGTGTTGTCAACTTTAATTTATAACATCTTACTACTGTGGGTGTTAGTACATCTTACAAAAAATAAGGTTCGTGATCTTTGATCTTGAATGACAAATGACAAAAATCAAAAATATCGCATTTGGAAATCAGGATCACCTACGAGTGTCAAGTATATCCCAAAGCTTTGCTGCTTGCTATTTGCAAAACCCTGGTCCGACAAAGCCTTTTTCTTGTTTTAATCAGTATTTTCAGTACATTTATGCTTTTCATTACATCTCAATTTAACGCGTCCTCATTTTCAGCTTGTCGGTGTTAGCCGGATTCAGTTCATCCCCCAATCTTGAAAGTGTGTCCAAAGGTTAACAACCCGACTTTCATGTTATCTGTCTGTACTTTTATTGTTCGCAGATGTCCTTAAAGCCTGATTTTTTCGTCCCACCTCTGCGAACTGTATCAAAATTCGATTTTCCTCCAGGAACGCTGCTTGCTCTTAAGACACAGGATGGATTCGTTATGGAAGGGACGGTGAGCAAAAATCCCATGCAAACGGACAGTCCATCCATTTTGAATTTTAATTAATGTGAAATACAAAAATACAAATAGTGAAGGCGATGATGGATGGAAGGGTTTCCAAAGATTTTTTCCTGATGATATAAAAATACGTAATCTATTTTCATTAAAATAGTATCAGTCATCAGTACCTTTGATGGTGCATAATAGACAGTTTTTTTAAAAAAAATGCAATGTTTTTGTATAGTGAAAGTTCTAGAGCACCCTCAGAAGATGGAACGAAAAAGTAAACCTGAGAAAATTTATAAAACCCATGAAGTGACAACTATGGAGTCACTGCGTCTGCTGGTATTTCTGAACAGCTTTACATTACTAATTCATGTTAGTTATAAGTAGTGTGATGAACTGACTGAGCAAGGTTAACTGTTAACGTTTAAAATAATTTTTCTCCAACCAGGAAGATTTGCTTCTTAAAGGGCACGTTGACAAACTAGGACTTAATATGCATGGCGTCTTTGTGGGAAGAAGTGGTGACGTGGGGTGGATTACTCTATTTCTTGATCTTACGATTGTGTGCATTGATGTGATAAAGATAGTTGATAAAAATGCTGCAATTTCCGCTGAGTTTTGGGCAATTTTGAAGAAGTGCCTGTTTTGCAATGACAAAATTTTAAAAGTGATATATAATTCTCGGCCGATTGCGGATTATCTCTATCACACTCAGTGCATTAGTCTGTGTAACGTCTTTGATGTGCAGGTAATTAATGTAATGCTCGCAGCTAATAATAATAATGGTATATGACTCGCATGTTGTATAAAAAAGACAATTGTTCTCTTTAGGTCGCGGAAATTTACCTTTGGGCCCAGCACAAGCCCAGGGAAACAACAGAACCTTGCAAAGGGAAAATTAAATACAAGCGATTGAGTGAAATTTTGATGTGTTTTCTGAAAAGCAAAGTGCTCCCTGAAGAATTCGAATTACTCAGAGAATTCGAAAAACAGGATTTTTTGAAAGAAAACCCTTTGATGAACCGGCCGGTGGCGGACAAGCAGCTGTGTAAATGTGTGGCCATAGATATAAAGTATTTATTAGACCTTCATGAAGAAATGAATAGACTGATGATGATACGGTTCACAAATGCGGTGTCTGCTCAAATGGAATCTTTGGTAATTGCTAATAATGCTTCAATGGAGAGGGATCTGGTAAGTTGTTTGCATTTATTCACAAATGTGGAATGCTAGACGGTCGGCTCGTTATTATCAGATTTATTCTATTTTTCGAGTAGAGCCATCCTGCATGCATGCCAAGCAAAGTCTTCCATAGGATCACGGCGCCGGAGGGACAGTTGGTTGATTTAACCACTTCTAAGACTAAACAGCCAAAGGAGAAAAAATAGATGTCGTTGAGCAGTGTTTCTCTCTGTTCAGATTAACGTATTTCCCAGCAATTTTTGCTAACTTTACATCCCAAGTAATTTTTTAAATAATACAAGCGTATGATTTGAAAAATTGAATGTCGATTAAATTAAATTAAAGTTGTGCTTGTAGATTGCACGTTTGGTGTGCTTTAACTGCACTTATATCAAATGTTTTTTATTTATTTCAGGTTGTTCAACGTTCACCCAAGAGAATCCATAAACCCCCAACCGGGGTAAGGTTACCGCTTCTAAATAGTCGATTTATTGATTCCACTAGCTGGATTAAAGTTTTCATTCATTACGTTACGTAGGCTAAGTACAACTTTGGCAAGCTTAAACTAATTCTAAGATGAGGTAAATGTTATCATTACATTGTTGTATTTACGATATGGATGTAAAATAGTTCTCAAATTTCATGAAGCCTGTATAATCATCATAACTATTTTCTTGTCCTGATGATAATCCTTCGAAAGCTTCACATATTTATAATTTAAAATGTTATCATCTACTGTAGCCGTGAATGATTCTTCCAATTTTATATTTGTATTACTTTTGTAGTACGATAATATGATGTATTTTATATAAATAGTCTTTCGTTCCGTGTGACAACTACAAGGGTTGTAATAAATTTATAAAATGTGTACCTAAATTAAAGTGAAAAAAACCCAGAGAAATGATGAGGATTTCTTTATTCTGCAATTCTACATAGTGGATGCTAAGCTTATCAGAAATGATGTCAAGCTACAATATGGACCGAGTTTATGATAATAATTCATCTAAGATAATATGCACTACTGCAAAGAAGAAATGCACTAGATACGGTTAGAAATGATAGGATCATGCGAGCATGCATACTATTAAATGTGTCAAGTGAAGAAGGTGTTTGCGTTCTCCTTCTCTTACAGCAAGTTGTTGATCCTTCAAAGCCCCAGTGCAGCCGGGAAATGAGAAGGCGTAGTATTATAAAATCATTTCTTGCATCGCATAACATTGACTGCATGCACGTAATAAAAAGAAAGTGTTTCAGGTGCATGTGCAACCTCAAGTTAACATCTTATCAATTCACCATAGCATATTATACAAGAATATATATATTCTAAATTTAAGCCTTTAGCATTGGTGATGTGGTATTTGGTACGTATTGAATGAAGTGATATATTTTGGAGACGTTTTGTCTGTGATTTAACGGACAGCCGTGATTTATGTGATTGATGCTGGAGAATTGATTACACTAGTCGTATTTTGATGGCCATAATTATGTTGAATATGGGATTTGGACTATCTGAGACATTTTACTTTCAGCAAACGTACCTTCCTGGGAGCACCGAACGGGTTTCCTATACAAAGTTATTGAGAAGCAAATGGTTATGACCCTATGGAATTCAATGTTTGTTTATTACGTTAATTAAGTATAACTTTTTTGTTTTTACCAAGAATTAGCATAATTTTTGGTTACTTACATTACAGGTCGTAATCTTCTTAGTCCAGAAGTGAATGGTTAAAATGTGAGAAAAGGCTTTCAAAGAATGCCATCGCGAAAAGTGGAGATCCATCTGTCCAGGAAGCGCACATGAATACCCAAACATATTACTTATGCAGTGAACAGTGAATGATCAACAAAATGAGCAGTCGTCAAACGTGTGTTGTATACCCAATTGGATTTCGAAATTACATCAGGGCACCTTAACTGATGTATGCATGTGTACTGATGCATTTATTTGTTCATTCACGATTGTGCAGATTCGTGATGGTTGATTCACCGAGAAAACACAACAAAAGTCGAGAGAGGAGCAGTTATCCTTCTCAGGGCATCATTAATGGCAGAAGTAGGGACTGGGGGAACAGTTACGAGTTTGAGGAGACGGACCGAGAAAGAGTGAAAAGCGAGACAACGTTATTCAAGCTTAAACTGAATACCCCTCCTTCCACCGACCCGAGACAATGGAGGAAATTCTTCGCCACGGTGGAAACATCTTTAAAAAGATGGTATCAGCAGAGAAATTACTCTGATGCTAATGAAAACACTCTCGACAAATGGGATATTATTCTTCCTTACGTGTAAATCACAATTCATCAATCTACTATGCACTATGCATATGCATTTTTTCGTAATGAAAAGGAAAATATTTGTTTTATTTTTTAGCGAGAACTTGTTCTTAGCCGCAACAAAGTTATTTTTAATCGATACCCAATACTATATAGAAAATGAGATTGATACTCATGTTTGGAAGTATGGGATATATCAGTTTATTGCTATTTTTCGGGGGCGCCTTCCAACCGATGACAAATATAAAGTTGTGACGAAAATGGCCTATCGTGATGTGTTTGGTGGGGTAAGCCTAACTGTTTTTTTAAAATTCTTTTTGCTTTACAGTTCAAAAAGATTAGTGTAACTGATATGCTTTGTATTTTCAGGGAATTAATCACTTTAAAGACCTGCTTATAAAAGCACCTGTCGCTTTGAAAATTGACTTGCACCCCATATTTGAAAGAACAGGCTTTCTCCGAGGGAGCTTGCGCAAAGAAGAGTTGACCCTAGAAGAAAACCTAATATATAAACTACTCATAGCTCTTGGAGATTTGCACCGATACGCTTATGAAGTCAACAAGCTTCCTAATGATGCTAAAATGGCTGGAGAGTAAGTTGTATATTTATTTTTTTAAACAATTAAATGGTCTTTTTACAATTATTAGTTTATTATAGTTAGTAACGAACGAATAACTTTCAGTATGTACAATGCTGCACGATTCTGTGATACCGAAAAATCTCGAGCTTACAATCAGTTGGGTGTTTTGGCAAAGATTCAGGTATGAGGTACGGCTATTGTTTTTTCTATTGATAAATTAGATAGTGTAAATTAGACTCATTTATAAATAATTTGATAATTTCTATTCCAGAATGATATCATTGGTACTGTATACAATTACACAAGAGCATGGTGCGCTGCCGTCCCCGCTGATGGAGCCAGAGATCAACTTTTCTTTGCTTATGACGAAATCTACAAAAATGTAAGCGTAACTCAACACTGGATGAATGAACCATCAATGAACACGATTAGCTGTGAATTGGAATTTTTGTGATTACGCATAAAGCACGCATTTATAAACTGGAGGACTGAGTCTCCTTGCCTACTCATATTTTGCAGTGTTAGGTTACACTTTAAACTCAATCATTTGACTATGAGGACTAAATAATATAGTAATAATAATAATAATAATAATAATAATAATATAGTCCTCATCTCGACTCATTTCTTACATAACGCAGGTCACACTTTCTTATATTAAGCATTACCTTAGCTGATCCTGTTCATTAATGGTACATCCATTAACTCAACTATTCTTCTGACAAAGTGTCAGTTTGCACAAGGTATTTATATTCTCGACTTGACAGTACTCTGCAGTTCGGCATCAGCTCTGGTATCCTCTGTCCAAATTACTGGAGAACAATTTAAAGCCTGGGAGTCAATCCAGAATCGAGATTTGGTTGCCTCCAGTAAGCGGGAAAAAGAAACGTAACGTGATTCTTCCACCTCCATTCAAGATTCCGTTGTGTAAAGAGCAGCATATCAATACTTTGTCAGATACTGAGGTCTTTAGTAAATTCAGTTTAGCGTATGCCCACTTTTTAGGCAAGTTGTGCACAAAGATTGGGTGAGTTACATTTTGAATAGACCGAGTTTCTTTCTTTGCCGAGAATACAAGTTCAAATTACTTTTTAATAATGTTTAAAGAACGGAAACATTGGAAGAGGTAGCGAAAGAGGCTGTAGGCTACTTCGAGGGACTCATTCTTCAAAAAAATGCTACAAAGTTTAGTTTCCTAGTGGAAGTTGTAGGACTACTTTTGTTCATGGTAGATTACTTAACACCGCCTGGTAATACAATCCTGTACACCCAAGTTAATTTGCACATATGTTTTTATTTTACCCATTCTTAAGTCCGCTCATGATTTTGTTTGCAGAGGGCAAAACAGACAACGTTGGGATGATTTCTCAAATGAACTACATGAAGGATTTCACTATGCGTATCAGCTTGGAAATGATTTCTATCATAATTGAGCGAACTCTACGAATTTTGAAACTGCTGGATTGGGAAAATCCAATGTTGGGTACCTGCAGTGCTGCGTTACACGTTAGTCTATGTTTGCGTACAACTAATATCTCATGCAACGGCAGAGCTTACAACTTGGATTTTTTTTGAAACAGACTTGGTGTCGCTGGGCAAAACGTAGACCATTTGTTTGGTCAGGGCATATGAAGTATTGGAAACCATTAAGAAGGTAGCGTTACCACTTGACTACTTATGTTAGCAAGTACAATTGTTACAATTTGTTTACATCTCTTTTAAATTTAGCCCAACGAACGGCTCCAAAGCTGATAAAGGAATGAAAGTTGTATGTGGAGAACCGTGTGGTAGGGCATTCCTACGTTTGGAGTCCGATCTTGGTGTCCTTTTTCAGCGCTACTCAAGCATTGTCTTTCCCAAAATATCAATTGGTCGCACCAATGACTGCCAAACTCCGTTAGGAATATTTCCGGAACAATTAGTTCTTGATAGATTTGGTGAAGTGCTCCTTCCAAACGACTGTGATAGTAGTTTGCTATATTATGATGGGAGATTCACGCAGGTAAATAGATTATTTCATCAGTTTGCTTGTGTAATTGTAAAGCTCACTCAGGTGAATCTTTTAATTGCGATTTTAGGATAGGGCGTTTCTCCACTATAGATTCTCCAAAATTGCCAGGTTTGGAAGGAAAGTGTTTAGTGATCGCAAGTCCCTCGTGATGGCTATGAACAGAAATACTAGTTCTCCAGATTCGAGCAGATCATCTTCATCGGAAGACGTGCTAATAATTACTTTATTAGTTTACTTCCATCCTCCTAACAATGCATAAAATTGTTATCTTAATTTGCGTTTGCAGACCAACATTTTGAATTTTATACACGAGTCATTGCTCCCACCTCCAAAAGCTTTTAAGATTGGTCGAGCTGACTGCAACAATGCGAGGATAATTCTAAGAAAGGCTGCTGATGAAGAGGGCGGCAGATACTTTAAGCCGAAATTCAGCAAAGTAGGCACCACCAAAGTGTACGAGGTGAGTATGATGCAGTTATAGTTGATGCATAGTCTTCAGGCAAGGAGCCGAATGTTGAATTAATGATGAATCGTGTTTTGTTTCCACTAGGTATGGAGTAATCTGTGTGCAATGAGGATTAAAACAGAGTTCGTAATTCAACCCAGACGCATTGTGTTGGATACCAACTGTTTCATACAACATTTGAATTGGGTCGAGTTTCTAATGAAAGTTTCGCGACACCCTTTATACGTGCCAACAACTGGTGAGTGAGAACAGTATAGGGATCAATGTCTTCTACCGCTTGTTTGTATTGTATTATTGTACTTTTATTGTATTTATGTTTTGGTGTATGTTTAGTAATACTTGAACTCCGAGGACTTACAAAAGGGATTAAATCCCCACGAATACGTGGAAAGCAACTGACGTTAGATGAAATCAAGGAGAAAATGATTCACAGGATGATGATTGGGGAACAGTGCACACGCGCACTAGATTTTCTAAATGAACACCGCTACCACTTTGCCGTGGTTACTGTGTCAGGACGGAGGTACAAAATGTACAATTTCGTGAAACAAAAAATTTTCGATGACATGATGGACGCTAGCGTTCGTAATGATGAGAAAATTATGGAGACATGCCGACAATTGGAAGCTTCTGACGAAAAGACAAGGAGTAAAGACGTTCCTCTTCGCCTTTACGGGCGCACTGTGCTACTAACCGATGACAGATCGCTGCGAGTTCGTGCTTTCGCAGCTGACATTCCCGCGCGACAAATTCAACCTTTGACGAAATGGCTCGTAAGCGTTCGAAAAGGTGAGCACAACAAATCTTCAAATTCTTTTCTCTGAAATACTATTTTCTACATGATCTCACAAATATTGCCAACCTGATCTAGGGCCACTTTGGTAGAATAAAACTGCATAACATGATATTTTTCACACAAATATCAGCAGCTCTGTTTTCCGTCTCTCTTTGTGATATTGTCTGACTGAATAGTCTGAATGTTGGATTGTTTTGTAAGATTTATTTTCAACTTGAACAGTTTGCGGCTCTTGTGTTGCTCCTGAATAAATACGGGATCGTTTGACTCACAATCTGCAAATCGTGTGATATACTTGACACTGCTGGCAAGTTGGAAGGGCTTTAGTTGAAAGCAAGACTACCTCTTCTTGTCACTATTTCTCTTTGACTGGACATCATTTTAATATTTAGACTCTATGTCATCTCCGTATTTACAAAGAATACGAAAGATAATGCAGAAATCAAACGCAAATATGCCAAAGAAGAGTTGCTAGTAGTACAGATTCCGTAGGATACAATTCGTGATGGAACTCAGTTACTACATATTAAATGCACGCTCGAGGAATTCTATAACAGTCATAAAAACGATTGGAGCTGCTAGCTGGCTGGGAATTTTCCTCGTTTATCAATATTTCCGAATAGATTGCGGCAATTGACGCATTTTCTTGATACAAAGTATATTTTAAATTTGACTCGATAGAATTACTTAATAATTTCGCTGGAAATGGCCGAAATTTCCCTCCAACTATTTACCTGTTATTTAGTTCTCTCATGAAAAAAGATTTATTAATTTTAAGCTCTACCAAAATGCTATTTTACTAACGTAAATCGAAAATTCGAGATTGATGTATACTATTTGATAAGTTTCGTATTTTAATAATAAATAAACAAGATGTGTATCAATTTCAATAGCCTTATAACTACGCTTTTTGTTACGTATGACGTCATCAAGACATGTTGTAACACGTCATCAAGAATTTGCTTAGAGGAAACATAGTTAAAAACCGGAACCATGACTTCACCCAGCAAAATGTAAGAAATGCGCAAGGCACATTTGATGATTTCATTTTACGACACAGTTTGTACTAATCGAATCATGAATATTTATGAAATTAATAATAAAAACCAGTCTGCGCTTACTTGTCTACTGGATGTAATAGGATACAAGGAAAAGTAGCAAAGCAGGTGATGAGCGTCGATGACATCAGGTAGTTAAAAAACACATGAACGAAAATATCCTCCTATCTCGATGCAAATCTTTCCAGAAACCAGCAGCATTTTTGTTTGCACGAGAGAGTTTTCCATTTTTGAGGAAACCATAAAACTTGTCTGCAGTAGCACAAAATGACTTACTCATTTGCTCGTTTTCCCATTTCCCATCCCGGAGAGTGGTTCACCTTCCTTGTTATCTCCGCGTCAGGATTCAGGATTACGTAACGACATTTGCTAATGATATTGTAGCCCTGTGCTGTGACGACGTGACTCATGACGACGAGGCGAGGACATCTTACACGGTTCCATTTCGACCACCTAAAAGCAGATTGCTAAAAATACGAATACAAATAATACAACAATCCAGCCCTATGGCCCTATTTTATATATTTGTGTGTGGTAGTAGTGAAGCTGTACCCCTGGATATATTCCACTCTGAACATTTTTAATGAGATAATCAAGCAATTAGTAAAGTGAACGTTTAGTAACGCTAATAAATTAGCATGGGCAAACGAAACCTTCAATTGGTAGTGAGCTAGTCATTAATTTTTTTAGTCAGGGTCAGATAGAAGACGTTGCCTGTTCTCACTCACCAGTGACTGTTGTCAGTGAAATTAAGCGATATACTGTCTTTTCGTGTCTTTTCGTGTTTCCAAACAAAACACATGCATGCATCACATACAAAGGAGTGGAAATTAAGACGATGATAATGTTTCATCGAGTGAGACTTGAACGCGACACTCCATCCTCGTCGTAGGTATCTACGTGCGCAAAAATTGTTGATTATCGATATTTTTAATGAGCATAGTTTTCACGACCAAGTAATACAAAGGATGTAAGGACTTGTGCAGTTTCAAAGGAGACACAAAAGCGGACCGTGGTCGACGGGCCTTTTACATGTAACACACGTCCACTGATGATGATGATGATGATGTGAAGCACCCATTTTTCCCAATATCCTTTTCCACCTTATACGTGTTCACATGAACGTAATTGTCAACGATGACTCCTAACGTGCATGGGTCCTTAACGATCATGCTCGTATTCACGGTTCTCTTATCCCACATCTTCCCGTGAATCTTGCAGAGGACGTTTTTTGTGAAAATTGTGGTTTTGTTTGACTGGCGGTTAAGTTGGTTGGATACTTGTATACTTATACTTACTTGCATAGATATATCAGAAAAGAATCAAAAATAAAATATACTTATCATGTTATCATCATCAGCGTATTTCCATGTTTGCACTTAAATCAAGTGCCTTCGTACGTAAAATATGATTGGAAAAGACTCCTCATTTGTTTGGCTTATTTTGCTACCAGATTCAATTGTTTTGTCACGACTTCACTGTGCTTCACAAGGTCATAAGAATCATGAAGTGGTGCTCCTTTTCCATAGATAATGATGCTAAACTGCCACGTCCGTCCCTTATCAGATATCTATAGTCGGAGGAGTTGACAATATTTTTTCGCATTAATATTTATTTAAGCCAAAATAATACAAGTTTTGCATGCATGACTTTCTGTTATTATTCCTTGCATCCCCTTGCATCACGAGATTAGATGATTTTGCAACTTTGTTTGTTTTTTATCACAAGAGGTACTTATTGGAAATCAATTTTCGCTCTGGAATCTGGAATGAAAAAAATGATGTGGGAATTTACGTGTGTATTTAGTAAAAGTTTTCCACACAAATTGACTACTTTATAGGTCCAAGCATGCATAACAAGCATGCATAACATAACATAACACATGTCATTGAAATTCCAGAGAAATTTGGCAGGATGATTGGAGAAATTAGCTGTGGCAATTTGGTCATTCAGACTTTGCCCTGCTCCAAGCTCGTCAGCAAATGCCATAAATATCCTTTCTACACCGGCTGGAGCCACACGGCTGGAGTCATACTTCTGTTGTGCTTACCAACCAGCGACTCTTTTCGCGATGAATGGTTTGAAAATTGGTTTACCAATGTAATTGACTTCCGCAGATTTTTAGAGGCGAAAAGAAAATGCGCAGAAATACCTTGTGGATTAAGTCATCACTCATTTCTCTCCCTAGAACTAAGTGTTTTTCTCTCTCAAGAATCATGTGCCAAAAGAGAGACGCCTGCAAAAAGTAATAATGTTCCTTCCGAGGAGACGCTGCTACTGCTGCTGGTGTTGTCGTTTTTTGTTTCAAGGAGATAATAAAAAGCGGTTTTGAGTATTTCCTCAAACCGAGGAATTCCTCACATCAGATCGGGTACATAAAACGAGAAAGAGTGCAATGACATCCTTTTCATATTCTCATTGGCAAAAATATTTCCACAAAATTGTTTTTACAAGCATGGCGTGAGCTGAGGTCAAGGCTGTCTCAGTGCTTCTCTCTTGATGCACTTGTTTTTGTAGTGGAGGTGAGGAGGAGAGAAAAGTGGCAAATGAAAGTAGTTCCAATGGAATGTAGACAATTTAGCTGCTACATTGTAAAAACTATGAGGAGAGTAAATAATCATTGTTGTATCGAACACGTGACGTGGGACGGAGTAGACGTTCATCATCAAACTTGGTTTCAAGCATCTCGCTCGCCATTGTTGGCGTAAACAAGTTTATGCAGACCTTCTTCTCGTTCCAAAACGTAATACACGAATACTCACCAGGATTTCTACTTATGAAATATTTGTCTCCCCATTTCCTACACATCCGGAATCTCGGAGAATTGATATTTTTCATGGTCGTTTGATCAAATAGCACATCTTGTTATCCATAATTGCACCCAATTTATTTTCAGTTTACAAAAGTACGCTGTGTCTGACGTACGTACATTGTCGCAAGGTTGAAACGGGAAGGCTGTGTTGTTTTTGTTGTTGGTGGTGTTAAACTGGAAAAGGTAAAATTTAAAAACTCATTTTGATGCCAAACACCAACCCCACGGCTCATCCATTTCGTAGAATGTAATGCAACTTGTTTTCAAACCTGAAAATTGCTTCTTTGAAACACGAGATGGTGGGTAGTTGTGAATGTTGTGATTGCTAGAAAGTCTACGACAAGTCTATAGAATAATTTGTCTAACAACTACTTTGCATGCTAAATGAGCTCTTGATTTTTTGAGGAAAAACAAACTCACACTTTTCCTTTTTTGCTGAAACAAGGAATTTTTAAACTGTCTCAGGGATTTTATGTTTACAGTATTTAAAAGTGGAGCTGGATGAGCCAAACTGTGTTTCTAACGGAACTGCTAAATATATTTAAAACTAATTACTTTGGCCAAGATTAAGTTTGCTTTAATAATTTAGAAATGTAGAGGAATGATTTGCAAAGAATTGAGAGAAGAACAAGGCGGTGCATGATGCGTGGGAAATGTGGAAGAATAAATCTGAAGCACTGTACATCTGCGTCTAATTCCCTTTCTTTCCTTCACCCAATTTACTTTAAAATACAGGTTTTTCAGGTCTAAATTTTCAATCTGTTGTAATAATAGGATATCGTATGGTTGTTGGCAGAAAGAAACTGTACAATGTTGAAAGTTTGGAGTAGGTACGTTCCCACATCAGGAAAACGAAGGTCATACGTAGCGATGATCAATCAAGGTGTAGTAATCCCCATCTCCTTATTGTGACTGACTACTGCCACAATGTTGAATTAACACAGAGATGAAGAAATCCTGCTTTTGCTGCACCCAAATGTCAGAAAAACGGATCTTTTGATTGTAATATCAAAACTTGTACATGCCATCTCTCTTTCTCGTGGGATGCAGGAATGATGCAAAATGCAAACTCAGATATGTGTCCAATCATTTTCGGATAGCACCACTCGAAATTCTAAATTCTATTTTGCATTGCAGTTAAATCAACATGATTGAAAGATGCAAAAAACATGATACCCACAACTAAATGGGTATCATGTTTCGTAATGCAATTTCGTAAAAATATTTAATTGCTGTATGAATGTTGCCTTTTTTGGGAGTGTTTTACATGTTCAATTTATTTCCGCTCCTCACCGCCAGCAATTAAACCAACATTATTTTAAACCCTATTTTTCTCAACTTGGTCTTCTGCTAATCATTATCCGTGGTCGTAGAAGTGGAAATACCGTTTAGTTGCATGGATTGGCACATACAGTCGAGTGATTTTTATCGCAAGTAATAAAAGCTCATCATCATGCCTTTTGAAAACAAGTGGTATTCGGAGGATATTTAATCATCGAAAAGATCATCTTTGCTGCACCATGTCATTAAAAAATATTGCGTCTGCCTGGTCACATATACTTTTCCTCGTAGCACTTTTTATCGCATTTTTAAGAGGCGACGAGAGAGTGATCGTGATGTTGATCATGTGATTGTTAATATCGTCGAAGGTAGCAATGCACGCACAAAATATTAAGATAATCGATTCAATGGATGCATCCTCCTGTCTTCACCACTTCCTTGTTTGTTCAAACTTTATGGCGACTGTGTGACCCTCATCCATCCAATATAGCAGTACTTGCTCTTGTTCAATTGCAAATTAAATGAGATTAAATCACTGACGAGGGGGCGTATTGGTTACAGATAAGCCAGTCCATTCAATTGACTCTTCCATTTTGCTGATTACAATAGGTCGGGTTTTATGACTTTGCTTGGGAAACGTATGTAAATTCACGAGCAATCACCAAATCATCGAATTTTTATTAGCAGGTGAAAATTATGCCCAACTCCCTTCAAAGCTAATGCATGATCAAGTGTCATTGAATGATCATTGAAATCTGTAACTAGAGGAATGGAGATTAAAAATAACTAACTGTAGCTCGCGAAAAAAACTAACATAGCGACTTCACCTAACATCATAAACTAACAATCTAACCATATACAATATCATCAGTTTTCTCACCATGGTGAGGCCTATTCTCAGACTATTTAGTGATTTATTGCATTAATGAATAGTTCACATTAAGTTATCCAGATTTGCGGTTTACAATTAAGTTATCTACATGGCTGAGACAATATGCGTGGTTGAGCCATCAGAGCCAAACAGCACGACGCTGACAAACGACACGATGGATGCCTTAGTAAAAATTAGAATATTTGTATTTTTAAACCAAGTTTTCATTTTTGGATATTGGATATTCATTTCCAAGTAAATTGTTTTTTTTCCACTTTTTTTGCTTTTGATTCTTGAAAATGACCAGGGGGCACTGGCGCAAAGCTTTTGGTTGGGCATGACGAGACATTCCTGTATAGGGAGGTGAGGTTACCATCTCGAAGGATCAAGTTAGGATTTATTTATTTTCAGGTTAAGGATAGGTAAGGTTTGAGGAGTAATTCTAACTAGGATTATTATCAGTGTATTTGAGCTTGAGCTTTAAATAAAATATAAACCTCCAATGTAGCCAGAAATTATGTCAACTAGTTCATTTTACTTTGCATCATTTTAGAACCTCATTTTAACTCAAGCGAAAAAGTAAGTTGAGTGCAGACGCGACAGAGGATTTCATTAGTGAACACGTTCGCGAGCTAATGATGAAGTGAGTAATATTTAGCCCACAATGAATGGTGCACTTGATGAAAACTGCTCGAGTGTTGAAAGTTCAAGAGTGCTTCTGATCTTGTGGACTTTCCTTCTTTTTAGTACAATTGAGAATGGGAAGGAGAGAGAATGATATTATTTGAGCAACAAGCAAAGGAAAAGATTTATGAGGAAATATCTGATGGTGAGTTTTAGGTCGAAATATATTATGTAATAAATATTTGAAGTTTACAATGAGCCTCTGACAGAATCTTCTGCTACTTGCTCAATAGTTGGACTTATTTGCTAACCTCGGCAACCTTGAGGAAATACATGTGCAAGTGTGGGGAGACGTCAGACGTGGCAGTGATTTCCAAGAATATTGCTTCAACACCTGAGCGATGCAAAGGCTAACTAAAATGTACATCTTCTTTGACATATTTAACATGAGTGTATTTGTGTATTCTCTCACTCAAGTCACTCGGCTAAAATGTGGGAAAGAGAGAGGCTGATATTGATGAAACTGTGAACAACAAAGGTTCCAACAGGTTCGTAACGGGACATGATACCCGACATGCAGGTCACTATATTTACAGGCATAAAAACGATAATTAAATCAACGCTTCAGCTCTGATACGACAGGGATGAAACGTTTCTCGCTTCGTCCGATGAACATCCATTTTATTGCTCATTATTAGAATATTTATACGAGCAACAAGGAGAAAAGATGTTGTGCGGTGCAGCATCGTCGGAAAATTTACATTTTTCATTCTCTCGTCCGTCGAGGTTTTGCCTTTTTCACACATGCAAGTTTGCCATCTCGAAGAAAATAATGTGCATTTGTATAAGAAACATGCATGTATCTGGGTTCCTTTTTGGAAATACGGGAATGACTGCTCATTCATGCATGTCAAATGTCAACATGGTCATGCATGATAGGATCATATATTGATGCAATGCAGTTTTCGCAAAAGACTCGAGTGGTGGAGCACGGTTGCAGCAGCCCAGCTCAAGAAAGCCGGAGTTGGTTGACGCTCTCGAAAAATGAGTTATGTTGGCAGGGGCACAATAAAATCTCTCAAATGTGAATCAAGCTCAGTGAAAACTATTCAGATGATGCAACGAATTTCATTCAATTTTATGGAGCAGCATAGGCTAGCTTCAATTTGATGCTCATTATGGTACCAGCATGTCATTTGAAAGTGCAAAATCATAACGGGAACCTTGACACTCGCAAAAAAGTTTCACAACATTTGCCTTTGCATTTTACTGCTTGTGAGAGGAGAGCTCTACTAACAGGACGGGAAATCCGGATCGACCCCCTTTTCTCACTTGATCCTTGCCTCCAACTCGAATAAAAACATGCATTCCATATGAATGATCCTTGCCTCCAACTCGAATATTCCCGAAAGTATAAATTTACATCTGCCAAGAAAGAAGTGAAGAAAAGTCGAGACGACCTTGGCTTGGAACTGATTTTCCAAAGTATAGCTCAAAAGATTTGTACAGTTTTTGACTGTAGCATGAATGAGTTATTATTATTATTCGTGGCAAAGGACGGGAATGCAAATTGAAGATCAAAGCGTGTGTTTAGTACGAAAAGTGGGAGAAAACGCACCAAGGTCTCAGCTGTGAGTTCCATCCAGTGTTCTCCACAAATCATCCCTTGTGGTTGTGTTGCCCAACGAAATGGACAGGTGGTAATTAACTTGCCGAAGAAATTAACGTCTTATTATTGTGAAGCTGAATGGGAGACTGCAAGAGGTATACAAGAGGACTGAATACACTTTGCAATGAAAGGTATTAGTTTAATGCGCAATTATAATCCCCTTTCTGATTTGATGTGGTGGTGACGATCAAATGATCGAGAAATGTATGCAATTTTGTGCAAAAAGTGCACGGCTTGCTTTTTAATTCCTTCTTTCTGGGATATGCTTAGAGTGAGATGGATTACATTTAGACATATTTGCTCTCAAAGCCATGTCACGTGGTGGATGCAGATGAAGATGAATGAGTGGTATATAGTGCTAAATATAGCTATATAATTTATGGATACGTACTTACGTAAGCACTTAATGAATGGGCAAACGGGCATCATTAATCTTTATACAAAATTAATACAAGTTTGGCTAAATCGCAAGTTGTTGTTTGGAAATTGGGCTTGAAGGCGGGTTATTAAAATTAGATTGTTGCCAGCTTATAACCTAAATCACAATTATACTGTCCAGGAAAAGTTACAATTTACTCATGACTCTGTAGGAATATGAAAGGGTTTCTTTGAATTCATTTTCGCACTCATTTTTGAGCAATGCGAAAATGCAAACTTTCAAAATCACATGCACGCTTGCATGATGAATTGGGATGTTTTCAATATTGAATCCACTTGGAGGAGGGCTTTAATATATGATGACAATGCACATACTTTAATCCACTACGCCATTTTTAGCATGCATAGCATTGCATGAGAAATGTTGAGATTTTAGTAAAACGACGTTTCCTCTCATAGTTGACCAGTTAAACCCATTTACAAATCCCAGACTCGAGTTGATTTTTGAAAAGGAATTTAACCTGGAAATGCTGCTGCTCCGTCGTCGTGACTGTCTGTGTCCTCAAGTATGTAGACAAGCGGATTTTAATTTTGCGGCAGACATGACCTCAAGCAAAGTCAAGTCAAAAGTACATCAAAAGTCATGACAATCGCAAAACACGATTTTTTGTGTCTCGGATGAATTTATTTGACTTGAGGAAGACACAATGAATATGGGAATGAAGGAAAAGGAGTCCGTCTACGTCTCTCCCTTCAATCCATACAATAATATTGGACCAAGTTGGAGTGAGAGAGAGGCGAGTTTCACGAAATGTAATTGACTCCTCTTTTCCCTTCAATAATGAGCTCGTCGGACGAAGAGATGGCTTCATGGCTTGCACTTTCAGGTGTAACAACAATCGCTTATTATTAACAAATCAAATCAATTCTATTTTTGCCAGTCTATACTGTACTATTCCTCCGCTTGCAACGTTTTTCTCCCTTCCATTTCTCATTTCTCTCTTGAGCTGGCCAGCCATGTACGTTCATCATAGTCCGGAAAACGTTCAACGACCAAAAGCCAATCACTATATTTAATCAACTTTGCTTGCATTTCGGCCCACCTGCATAAAATCAGTCTTATTTCCTCTCGAGCACCAACCACCTCTTTCCATGTCCGTTTGGTCAATATGTACGTAACCATCACAAACATACTCTAACATGTAGGGAGGCTGTGCAACTTGAATCAACTAGGAAAAACCATATAGTACACACAAAAGGGTAAAACGGCGAATGTCTTCATCTTTCAACGGGAATACCGTTCGGAATACTTGGTCTGAAAAAATGCACAAGATTCACAGTCACCATCATCATCAATATCATCGATGGACCAATACAATGTCTTTCTGGGAACGGGAGAAGAAAAAAGACGAACAACGAAGGGAGAGGGGAAAAACCTGTTATACTCAGCAATATATATGACATCAGCATATTTATCTCTCTCACTTCCTCGCACACACAATACGTGTCCATCATGGTTCAATCGGAATCGGAAGGACTTGTTTCTTAAAATCCAGTTGAATTGACCTTGCGATAAAAAATTAGGATTTTTTTTTGCATAATTGTCGTCTCAACGCCGCCGTAGAATTACCTATTACGGCAAAATACTAAAAAAAAAGAATCCTTCATAGGGCATTCTTCTTCTGCTTATTATTATTGCTATTCAATGGGCAGTAAATGGTGTGGTTGCTTAGACTGGCTTTAAATTTTCGAATCTTCGAATCTTGTCCATTCCTTCCCTTTTTCTGGTTACAGTTATCATGAAATGACCACACAACATCTATTTATCCGTGATTGAGCGAAACGGAGAGAGGTAAAAAATCGAACAAAAAAGATTTGATGGGGATTATTATTATGGTTTGTTCTCTGAGCAGAGATCACAGGGTACTACCACATTAGATAATTTTTATACTGCGGAATGATGCACATCACGTTCCGTTGTTGAAATGAGATACGAACGGTCAAATCCTTTCCCATTCTTGTGTTTTTAACTTTGTTTTGAAACTGAGGAAATGAAAAAGTGGTAAAAAAGTTTCTTGGCTGAGCACATATATATATATATCGGGTTTAATGCTTCCGCTGTGAACCACGTCGTATTCGTATTCGTATAGCATCCACGTAGTATGTACATAATATAGCATGTAGCCACTTTGAAATGTAATAGCCCAACAAGGTGGTTATTATTTTGCAGTTGTTCCTCCATCTCTGTGCGAACACACATGTATGTGGCTAGTAATCTTATGGTGTTGTCCACTCAATCATTTCCCCCTCATCATATGTGTCCCTACTTAAATGAGGTGAAAGGCTAACAGCTTTTTTCTCTGTCCGTCGTCCATCCTCCTTCGTTGGAGTCTCACATTGTATTTTGCAATGCCTCTGTCTTGGGCCAACAGGAATATTATTATATATTTCCGTGTAGCTACGATAATCTTATGGTTCGCCCAACACTTGAATCATTATCACATCAGTCGCATCAACATGATAACATATTCCTTCTCTCCCTGAACCCTACGCACACCGTCCAATCAATGCGTCATGCCGTATTTTTATCTTGACGGACCCGAGAAAATCTCCAACAAGCAGCTTGCTTCAGCTGAATGCTCAACTGGACGGAATTGAATATCCAATCTAGCACATTTTTCACCTGGATTCTGGATTCTGAACGTGGAAAAATTTCATTGTAAAACATCCTTTTCTTAGCAGCATTTGCACCAAAACGGCGGAGATGGACAAAATGATGATCAAGTGACATATATATGGCTGACTTAACTCTCGCTACACCTTAAACAGGTTCCTTGAAAAATGAGGGACCCGTAGAACCTTAAAGCAACCCTATATAGCTCATTTATGTCTAGGTGCTCTACTGTATGTTTCACTGGTGGACGAGGATGCGAAAACGGTCAAAAAGGACGGTGCACGTACACACATTACGTCAATGAAAACGTCAAATATCAGTGATTTTTTCTACGTGGCTAAGAATCACCCCGGATTTTTCTCATTTTCCATTCTGGCTCAGGCTCTAACTAGACACAAAATGTGTGTGTGTGTGTGTGGTAAGTAGGAGGTCGAAAAGTGCATGCAACATTGAATAACGACGAAGGATGAAGCGGATGATGATGATGCTCTCTAAGCTCACATGATAAGAATGTGTGAATTGAAAGAAGCTTTGCAAGTTGGAAAAGAGGTGCTTACACACAGGGCCAAAAGGACGGCGCTGAGACGTGCAAAAGTGCACAACAACGCTGGGGAAGAAGATTTAGTCGTGTGCAAAAAGGGGAAAAAATTGCTAGCGAATAAAAAATATATATGTTTGAGAGGTAATCATTATTTGGTAATAAGCAATCCCGTGAATAACGGAAAGGAGGAATGACATAAAATAAAAACTTTTCACCCTTCATCTCATACGATGCTCAAGAGATAGATGAACAAAGATGATATATAATACATGCATAGGTACTTATAATACGTGTATATATGCATGTGTGATGCATTGTGTGAGACTAAAAAAGTCCCTCGTAATTTATCTGCCAGTCATGTCCGGTCATAAATACATGGATAATTTTTTCTTCTTTTTGCCATAACAACCATAATAGTAAGTAATACTGAATGTTGCTGGTATTCGCATTCGTGTGCTCATGAAATTCGGAAACCTCGTCGATAGCTCATTTATTTTGTGTCTATAGAAAATATAAATTAGAATGACAACTTCACTTTTTCATAATGTAAACTCCGCCTGTGTTGATTTCTCTGCTCATTTGGTGCTATGGATTTTGGAGATTAGTAAAGTATAGGCGAATCCGAATTAAATCAATAAGGATGCTAACAATGCGAGCAGCGCATGCATAAGAGTGTTGAGCTGAACAATGAGTCCATGGAAGGGAGCATGGGATCAAAAGGAGTAAACCAGGCAAGTTGGTAATATATTCCCTGAGAAATGTGTTGATTGTTGGGTGACAGGAAGGTGAAATCATTGCCCCATTCACTTGTCAATGTCGGCATCAATCACCAACTGAACTTGCATTAGAGCCGCATAATGGCTGGCGTAATTGAACAAATATGATGACAGCAAACCATCAGAGGAATGCTAACGGGCTCGTACGCCTTTGTTCCACTTTGCGCACAAAAGACGGATCGGCAAGGTGGCAAAAAGGATTTCAAATTGTTGGTGATAATGGAAAAGGATTGATCTAGCCCGATGCACCCGCATTGCATTGTTTGCTGATGACGCCAATCTCATTTCGCATGCAGTGCATGCATCCCCTTGGATTGAATGGGATCAAGGAAGACATCTTTCCAAATCCATTTATCTCTCTCGTCTCGTGTGAGCAGGAAAGGAAGCCTCAATCTTCTCCATCCATTGTGAAAGGATCTTTGAAAAATGGAAATGCCTCATGAGACACGGCGTTAAGTGGTGCAATCCGTCAGTGCACACACCATTTTTTCATATCTCTCGACGTGAATGACATTTCACCCCTTTGTCCATATTACCCACATTTGAATATTTTTGACAGTTATATGAGCAGTCTTTTTCATGTGTTAACTAACCGACAGTTGAAAAAGGAGGAGTGGAAGATAGTATTATGGAGAGGACCGTGCCAGTAACATTTTCCCGCTTGCTTTAGTTGCTTCTTTTGACGGACATCACATTACAGAAAAGTCTGAATTTACACATGCACAGGATTAACATTGCTCAAAAGAATTGATATATATGGAAATGCACCATTCTCACACAATATCAACATTCCTTTTGTCCACTATCAACTTTCATCATATATGGAGGACATAATGGAACAATATCCATCGCTCTTGAATGCATTATCAAGCCATTTTACGGGATTTATTATGACGCAATGGAACAAGAAAAAGCATTTTATGACTCCAATGCTGTACTATTACGGTACTCTTCATTCCTTCATCTCATCATCCTCACATCACCACCTCGATTTTGTTTGGCAAGTGTCCGTCTACTTTTGCACTGTCAAACAAAGATGTCAGTTTGCTCCTTACTTTCTCACTCAGTGTGGAAATGTTATGCATAATTTATATTATATGCATATACACATATTTCACAAAAAACTTGAATCATATATGCTATGAAAGTAAACCTGCCATCGTGTGGGGATTGGGGATCGCAGTGTGTCGGTCCAAGTTATGCGCATTAGTGCATACAATTACAAGCCGGTTTAACGGCATCACTTGACCTCTTTCAAACGTATGTACGCCCATACTAATAAAAGTGTACCCGACAGGGAGGGTTGACATGGTAGATGTAACTGTAACGTAAACTCGCCACGCACATTGACACAACCTCTACGACAACGACATCCTTCATTCCCGGAGACTCGTTAAACCTGAAGCCTTATTTGTATTTCCCCTCCTCCAAAGTTGTTGGCCCCTTTTTCTTGTAACTGTACTCTTAGATATTTTAGCCACAAGTTGACTACCCTTGACGTGGCGGGGGCTAAATAACGACAGCTTTATAAATATTTGGCAAATGACGTCATCTTATTTTATTGAATCCATTTTTGTCCCTTTCCAGCAGAAAAATACTCCTCCGACAAAGTGTATGCATCTCGTCATGGATTATGACATTATTTATGACATGTGACACGAAAATTTTCTTCCTACGTATGTACACATTCAGCTACTTGATTGATTGATTGTCTTTATTAAAGTGTTTAACCATATTCAGTTACATAGTACTGATCTCCCAATGGTAATACCATATAAATAATATCAGTTATTTAATCACTTTAATCACCCTGAAATCGGTTTTTTGTTATGTCTAACTATCCTAAAGGTGTAAATGCAAAATGATATTTGATTGTATAGTTAGTATATTTAGTACAAGCAATTGAGCTTGTATACTAGTGAGATATTTTTTGGTCATATACCAAAATAAAGTTAGCGTAAAAAAATAACCGTCTTATTTGCATTGTTCAGACTGTAGTCGTTCTCGCGTACAACGCCGGTTGAAAACCAACGGAGACACACGCAATGACGTCATTACAATTAATCAAGTCAGTTTAATGCAGAAATCATTCTCTCTTACAGTGCTCATCAATGCATAAATATATTTCAACTTTTTTCTTGAATAGCTTAAAACCATTGTACATTTTTTAAAACTAACCTAAGTTATTAACTGGCTTATTTGATCTGGCAGAAGGAGTAACTCTAATATCGCTAAAATAACGTCCTTAAGTGCTTGCTTACGTTACCCCAGCTGACCGCTTGTTTACATTTCCCCCCATTTACTGTAATGCTAAAGGTGTTTTTTGTCAAATAACCTTCTTCTCTGTCAATATCAACTCAAAAAATCTAAAAGATGCATCATTTTGAAGAGAAAGAACAGGAGAAGAAGTGCCAGTGTTGATTTCTGCCAATTCGCTCCCAAACCCTACATAAACTGCCTTAAAAGTTTATGAAACATCTAGAAATGTTTAAACCAGTTTATTTACTATTTGGGAGCGAATTGGCAGAAATCAACACTGGCACTTCTTCTCATGTTCTTTCTCTTCAAAATGGTGCATCTTACAGCTTTTTTAAATTGATATTGACGGATGGAGAAGGTTATCTGCCAAAAAACACCTTTAGCATTACAGTAAATGGAGGAAAAATGTAAACAAGCGGTCAGCTGGGGCACTGTAAGCACCTCCTTAACCGCCGCCGAATCTGGCAACAAAAACATCAAAAGTAGATGACTTAGCAAAACGCATGCAGTAGCTTCCCACAATCCCTTTTTCGATTCGTATCACACTTTGAAAATGTGCTGAAGGCGGTGAATGCTATGGACATGTATTTATTTAGCATCATCATCAAGAAGATCCCTAAGGGAAATCGGATGTATGCATGATAACGACTGTAGCAGGATATGGAAATAATGAGTTTTAATCCTGGTTTTGCGTAAATGCGATTAGACGGCATGAATAAAATAAAGTAAAGGAGCTGAGGTCAATTTAGGATTTAAATCTTTGTTTAAGTTAAGGTGCATCCAAGAAGCATAGCGCAATGGAAGATGAGATACTCGAAAAGAGTTTATCTTGAGACAAACAAAAGAATAAAACCATCTTGAGTGAATCTAGAGCACGCTAAACAACGCACATTTATCATTTGTACATGATCAATTGTAATACAAGATTGATTATGTGGAATGATAAACTACATAGATGATATCAATAATCGTCCCAAATGTTAAAATATTCACAACCCGATGTGTTGTGTATTGCCCAGACTCGGCTTCAACATTCATGTAGCAGGATTTGTGTTTTTGTGTGGTTGAGTCCTGTTACGAAATAATTGCTTTGCTGTACTAAATACTAATGTAGCCATAAACATAATTTAAATGACTTTTAAATCTAGCATGCATGCAGCCGGCTGAATATACAGTAGACTACCATAGCCCTGACTGGGTCATGCGTACGAGGCTTAAAAAATCCATAAAGCTCTTCAAAGTTGAATGGACAACGGGAATGCATTTTGTACGTGATGCCTTGCATGTTTACAGGGTTAAATCCTCCACACATTTCTAGACAATCCCACCAATATTCCCAATCCCACTTATCCCACTCTCCTCGAGATCTGTCGACTGCTTTGCAAACAACTCTACCTAACTTTGTTCAAAACCAAGCCCAAAATGTTGGATTTGGTGAGAAAAGCTTGGTTGAAATTACAATTGGCAATACGAGTACGCATGGTTAGTTATTTATCACTAGAAGAGCCATCGTAGCTAAGCTACGAATTTCTAGCAGCAAAATTAACTTACTGTATGCGTTTCAGCCTAGCTGGCTTCATCAGGTAGAGGGCATAACTCTACTACGCATATT
>JAHZNA010003617.1:0-15776 GCA_027743935.1 Sinodicranocentrus sp. ZH6 | reverse complement strand
GTAAACGAGAAAATACAGGGGCTGGATTTTTTCCTGTCAGCTCATTCTGGGGAATCGAGTGCATATGCCTTGCTAAAGTGGGAGCGGATTCCTAAATGCTTTTTTTTATTCGATGTTCCAGAACTCTTATCAAAGTTGCAAAAGTACCTTTGCAAGCCACGTTATTCCCATAGCCTACATGAAAGACTTGTTGGAAGACGTCACTCATAGTCACCGTCACCACCCAGGTTAAGAAAAAAGTCTTTGCACAACCAATATTTGACGTCAGTCAGTGAAATGTGTTACAGAATTTTCTTCAGATGACAATGTCCATTGAATTTTAATGCTTGTCACGGACAACGGACACTATGGAATGTTAGTGTGTGTATTGCAATTTACAATGCGATTATGTGCATTGTGTTCGCGTTAATGTATTTTTGAACAACGGACGAATACATTAACTGTAGCATGTAAGAATTTAAGAATCCCATCATTTGCTGGCATTTGCTAGATTTGCTGGAGCTGGTCGATTGCACGCGAACGCGATTTAAGTAGGTAGAAATGATAAAAAAACATTAAGCAATGGAATAGCCTGAGAATAAAATGATGGAAATAAATAATAAATAAAAATAAAAATTAGAAGAACATAAAAACATAGGTTTCAGGGGCTGATTTTTTATATTATCTGAGATCCACACACGGAAAGTTGCGTGCTTGAGCGTATAGTATTTTTAATTGCAAAAACATTATAACAAAGAGCTGGATCATGGCAAGTTAAATGCCCTATATCTAATTGAAAAATTAAACCAGTAATTCATACGCATACACTAACGGACAATTGACAGTCAAATACAAACTTTTCTGCTAGCAAAGCGTTACAATAATGTGCGTTTGAAAATCGGATATTTTCAAAACACAAATGCTGAAAATGCATAATGCATACAATGCAAATAGAACACAACGATATTATTTCAGTAACATTAACAATGTGGCTCTTTTGAAAATGAACGAGTCCGGTTAGGCAGGTATGTGACCATGTATAATGAAATGAGTCCAAGTTCAAAATTAAAATCAACTCCCTTGTAGACATACAATGATACGATTACTGTGTGAATGAAAAATTACAACAATTTGTATCATCAATTCGCGTTTTTGTTCTCACAGTAAGCTTATAGCATTAGACTACTTTTATCTAGAAGCAGAACATCACTCACTAAACAATTAATTCAGTTCATTCATTTGCGCTGCATAAAGATCGCGTTCCAGTAATACCTTTCGCCTTCGCAATATTATAAAGTACACTTGCAGAACGTTGTCCATATGTTTTCTGACAATGAGCATGAACTTGAAATTCAAAGTACAACTACGATCGAACTACAATCCTGCAAGGCATTTTTATTAATAACGTAACGTAACATGCATTCAGCTTCTTTCTATGATGTGGACTATAATATTTTCAGTCAGATATAATCAAGATCAAGTAATGATCGTGTCGAAATAATAACTCGGAATTGCAAACATCATATACCTTTGCATCAAAAAGGAACAGAACCGTCATTACAGCTCCCAAATCCACATTACTGTAATTTAACCTAAGCTACAAAGAGGAGTTTAAGTTTTGATCCACAAACCTTATGAAATCCAAAGAATAAACAGTATGTTCTGGATAATTGTGTTCCGTAAATCATAAATAACAGTGAAAAGTGAACACAAATTCACAGTAACTCGCCTTGTAAATAATTCCTGCATAAAATTCAGTTTTGTACGTGCGGTCTTTTTTTGGAAAATACTGAAACAATATTAGAAAGCTAAATATTGTTAGTGAACAGAATCATATAGCATAGTGGCTGGCATGGATAGTCTTAATTAGACGCGAGTATTAAACGCAACAGCGTTACACCTAGGTCTTTCTCTGGTTCCCTCAAGCGAGCTCGTCCCCTCAAAAAAATTGACAAGCGAATCAATTTTTTAGAACGATCTGTTTAGTGCGCAATTTTAAACGTATGTATAACTGACTGAAGTTGAGGTGTTAGTGTGGATGTAAGATGTGAACTATATTAATGAGTATTTCCCACTCCATCGCGTTGACTATACTATCACTTACAACTTACGCAACTCTTGGGAAATTGGAAAAACTCTTGGATTACGATTGTAGGAATGTGAATGTATTGAACCCGCTCCAATTGCACAGTATTGCTGTAATTACTTGGTTTTGTTGAAGTTTAGAGTAATATAAATAGTCAAGTCCATATCTCACATCATTATTTTATTTTATCTTCTGCTTCGTGGTGATCTGTTTTAATTTAAATATTACCTTACTTCGGCTCCCCCCAAAAGGCCCAATTACTTTGTTATATGGCAAACTATCTGTATCTAGTAAAATGAAGACGGAATTACTTCATTCGTTTAGTACAAACAATCTTGCAAGTTTGTCTAGAACATCTTCTAAAATTTCTCTGGGATTGGAGAGAAGTAGCAGTTCCTACAATTTTCGAGGGTCACATTCTCAACTGAATTGTGCAAATGGAAAACCAGATGTGAATTTGCATATAACTGGAGGAGACGAATCATCTCATCTAAAAGACGGTTGCTTCCAATCAACCTGTTCCAAGAAAGAATTGAAGAAAATATTTCCAATTCTAAGATGGTTTCCAGAGTACGGTTTGGAAAAGTTATTGGCTGATATAGTTGCAGGAGTTACAATAGGTCTCACCGTTTTGCCTCAAGGATTAGCTTATGCATCTTTGGGAGGTCTTCCTCCACAAGTAGGTTTTTAACGAATTTTTTTCCACTTATGTATCACTGGATGACGCAACCAATTAATTATAATAATACCTGTAATTATTTTAGTATGGCTTGTATTCGAGTTTCGTGGGATGTTTCGTATACATTTTAATCGGTTCTACTAAATCGATTACAATTGGCCCAACCGCAGTCTTAGCAATCATGACATTATCCTACTCTGCGGGGAAACCTCCAGCCTATGGTGTTATGTTAGGATTGCTTACTGGAATCATGACTCTATGCATGGGTTTATTCAGATTAGGTATAAGTAATATTATTTTTAATAATAATAATAGTTACGAGCAATTATTAATTGATGATGATGAAGGTTGGACGTAGATAAATACATAATCGTGTGATTTTTCCCATATTATCAGGTTTTATAGTAAACTTTATTTCTGCTCCGGTAAACAGTGCTTTCACTTCAGCCGCAGCTATCACAATTTGCTCTACACAAGTCAAATCTTTATTAGGCTTAAGCTACCCGGCAGATGGCTTTGTCAGTATTGTGACTGGAGTTCTGGAACACATTTCAGATATACGATTGAATGACACTTTTCTCTCAGTTGCATGCGTCGTGGTCCTTCTGTTTTTACAGCATATTCCAAATATTTTTTCCAGTTTGCAGAAGCATTCTCCAGTAGCTTATAAAGCATTATGGCTTGTATCAGTTGCCAGAAATGCTATTGTGATCGTGATTTGCACCGTGGTTTTCACACTTCTGGGGACACATGAGACACAAGTTAAAGTTGTCGGTGAGATTTTAGTTATGATTTCTTATCCTAGCGTTCCGCATGTCAAAATACTTCTGAATTTAGATTAGATCTCTTGTCGTTAAAATAAATGAATATATTATTTGTAGGAAATATCACCTCAGGGCTGCCTCCATTCCAATTTCCCCCTATTTATTTTTCTGATCCTGTAAATAATGCTACGTACTCATTTGGTAAACTTTTGATGGAAGACACATCAGCTATAATAGTGATGCCGTTACTAGCAATTATGGAACATATTACAATTGCGAAAGCCTTCGCAGGGACTTCTAGAATCGATGCATCGCAGGAAATGATATCAATTGGAGCAACCAACATTATTGGAACCCTTTTCAGTTCAATGACTGTCACTGGCAGTTTTAGCAGAACCACTGTAAACCATGCGTCAGGTGTGCAAACACCCATGGGTGGTTTATTCACAGGGGTTTTGGTCTTGCTTTCTTTACAGTTTTTAACTCCTTACTTTTATTTCATACCCAATGCCAGTCTGGGAGCTATTATTTTGTGCGCCATGATTTTTACTATTGATTTTCGCATTCTTTACTCCATGTGGAAAACAAAACGTAAGTATGAATTCTTTGTTAAGATGGGATGTTATATACTCAAGTAAAAGTTATCGTTATATTTTCATAGGTTATGATTATCAATATAACTGCTTAATTTTTTAGGAATGGACCTATTACCGTGGACTGCCACATTTTTAATTAGCCTATTAATGGGTTTAGAATTTGGTATTTTGACGGGTCTTGTAATCAGCATTGTTTTCTTACTTTACTACGCAGCAAGGCCAGGGGTGCGTGTCAGTAAAGGCGAGGTATGTCAGCGAAACTAACAATGTTAAACTAATTTTATCGATACTACTGCTGACGTCTTTCTTGTTAAAATTAATTGGAGATTTAAGATTTAAACTTGGTTGCGTTTCACACGATACGTGTGTACTTAACAAACCATAACTTTATTTTTTTAGACTGTGACTGGAGCTCAGTTCATAATTGTTTCTACTGATCGGTCATTGGCATATCCCGCAGTGGAATATACCAGATACATTGTCATGAAATCTGGACAAGTTTGGGGCAAAGGATGTCTTCCCGTGGTAATCGACTGCCAGCACATCCAATATGCTGACTTCACAGCAGCACAGGTGAGCCACAATGAAAAAGTAAAGTTTAAAATGAGCTTCCACACAGTGAGATAAACTAAACCGTATCAGCATAACGTATTCATACTACAAGAGCATATGTAGTTATTTTTCTATTTCTAAATTCAGTCTATAGACATCAAGGTTCTAATTGCTAACGTGAACACGCGATCTAAAACATGCACTTGTCGAGCTGCCAGTAAAGATATATCATTTCTACCAACACACCAATCTGAAATCTGGCAGCAGGCCTTGTTTGTTTAATTACTACGTAAAAGTGTTTACGATTGCATCCGATATTTGCACAATTATATTGTGTTCAAGTAAATAATGGCCAGCCAAACCCTCTTCCTAAGCTTAATTTTCCTTTACACCTTAGTTTTTATTGTGTCCTGTCGCTGGTTTCCAAAAACAGATTACCAATTTACTGTTCATTTATAGTAGCTGGTTTTAATTTAATGGTTGGATAAGTTAGGTTATGTTCCTGACCATACACTAGACACATTATATTGCTCAAAATTGGAAATTACAGGCTATATCATAAAAAATAAAAACGTGGTATAAATATATAGTAGCGTGAGGACTGAGGACTAGGACGTGGAAATTGCGTAACTGATGAATCACCAAAATAAGTGCACATTGCACATATATAAATCGGAAGCTCACTCTCACACCTTCTTCCTACAGAGCAGTATATTTCATATGCAATAAAATGCTTTTTTATTATCTCACAAAGGGTATTCGAGATCTGTTCAAGCTGTACAACGAAAACAAACAAGATTTAATTCTGTGGAGGATCAAACCATCCATAATGAGAATTCTGACACAGGTTATGGAAGATGCTAATGTACCCTTCAAACATTGCAGTACAGAATCTGAACTGGAACGCCACTTGATACATACACAAGTCCAACGAATGGATGTAAGCAATAGAAGGGGAAATAATGGAAAAATTAAATTCACGATTGCAGAAACTGAAGACGATGATTAAGTAATGTAATTCTCCAGTGATCGGTATTGTCAGTATTTATTTGTAGGACTCTCATCATGATCACATTTTACAATGGCTACTCTATGATGTTGTCGATTGAGTCGTCGTCGTCGGGCGTATTTACATGATATATTATTACATCGTTTTTGTTAATTTTTGCAGGGTTTGTTATAACGCTTTCCAAATTACATAGTTGTTCTCGTTTGTGATCGAAATATTCAAATATAGTCTACCTTGGTCTACCTCATTGTATGCATATGTCTTTAGTCCAAAATCCCTTTTTACATTAAGATAATATGCAGCATGTGTTTTAATATTAGCCTTCACAAATGTGTATGCATTTGAGACGCTGAAATAGTGTTTTAAATTTCGTTAAAAGTACGCAACTGGGTTTTGTACTTGTAATGGAACATATTTTGACAATTTGAGTACTATTTTCCATTGTCGGTGTTGTTGAGCTGTGGTATACTAAAGTACCTCCTTTGCACGTAATGTATAATAGAGTGAATATTTAAATTAATATGATGATACAATCAACAAAATTACGATGTATATTTATCCTTATTTACAATATTACATTAAACACTCCGAGGAGATTTACAACAAACTCATAAAGAACCATTCAAATAAACTTCGGGTAACGTGCTAGTCAAGTTCCGCATTCTTATCTGCTATTTTCCCAAGGGTAGGAATACCGGAAGTAACAAATGTCCCGGACAAATGTACAATTACTATATAGTAGCTTTGTAACGACTAACAAAGTTCGGAAACGGATATCTCAAAACTCGGTAATTCTACAGTTGAGGAAGATGTGTGAAGGTAAAAATCGTAAACTTGAAAAAATTGATGTATTTTCCCCACAATTTTATTTTATGTAATTTATAATTCGGTGTAGTAAGCAGCAAAATGACCTGAAAGCGTCAAGCAACAGAGTGTGTCAGAATGTGTCGATTGTAGTTTAACAGTAATTAGTACTACTGATTGATTTATGAAGCTAAATGATGATTTTACTTGATTATGATTGATGACGACTATATGACGAGCTGAAGCTAAAGCTCTCACTCTCACCTTGACAAAGACATTTTCAGACCATCAAGGGCATCTACACAGATACATTGGCAAGTGAAACTCGGCAGAGTACACCGAATCGCGCGAACCAAGCTGTGAAATGTAAGAAAGCCTCTGCGTATTTATTTGTATGTATTTTGTTTTTTTTGGGCTAGAATTAGAATACAGTCAGTCTCTTGTTAACCTTGACATGTTTATGCTCCGGTGTCTTTTGTGTTCCTTCCAAGAAATCAAAAAACAAGAATTTAAATAAATTATATTGTGCATTTGAAATATTCACTAGACTACACACTACGCTGTACGCGTGTAAAGTATTATCTACCTTGTTGAAACATTTTCTACGCATTGTTTTTATTATCGATTCGTTAGTTTAGTAGTTTTCAGCGTAAGTTGTTTTTTAAACGTTATTTTTTTCATGATTCAACTATAGAGCGTTTGAAATTAAAATTTCAAGTATATTTTTGTGCACATCATCTGTTTCCCCTATCGCGCTATCTAAAATTACAAATTAAAACTGACATAGCTTTAATTGTGTCAAGCATCATGAGTTGTGAGTTGTAATAGATATAGTAAATAAGTTGTTTAGGTTGTGCTAAGTGCTAGTAGTTGGTTAGTTTAGTGGTAGTTGGTAGTGATCAGTGATATTGGCGATTTTTTTGTTTTCAGCGTTAGTTGTTTTTTAAACGTTATTTTTTTCATGATTCAACTATAGAGCGTTTGAAATTAAAATTTCAAGTATATTTTTGTGCACATCATCTGTTTCCCCTATCGCGCTATCTACAATTACAAATTAAAACTGACTGACATAGCTTTAATTGTGTCAAGCATCATGAGTCGTGAGTTGTAATAGATATAGTAAATAAGTTGTTTAGGTTGTGCTAAGTGCTAGTAGTTGGTTAGTTTAGTGGTAGTTGGTAGTGATCAGTCAGTGATATTGGCGATTTTTTTCATCCCAGATCCACTCCACACCTGACGCGATTAACGATTAAAGTAGTTTGAACTGCTCAAATACGTTGCGTTTGGCGTTCAGCATTTTTTGCTGTTCCTGTTTTCAGTTTTTGGTTATCTTTTGTATTGGGTTGTAGGAATATCAATATGTCGGCGAAACGCAAGAGTACGGTTTTGACAGACTCGGAAAGCGGGTCAGACTCTGGTTCAGATATTGACAAGGTATTCACATACATTCTAAGTATAAAATATTAATTCGTGTCACATGTTAATCTGCGTAATTATGAATTATCCCAGTCACCAGTTTTCATTTTGGATAGTTATATATGATTTATAAGTAAATAATTGTGTACCTGTCACCTCTAGGATATGTTATCCTTGTCGAGGAAGAAGAAAAATGCTGGGACTGATAAAAAACCTAAAGTACAGTCATCGTCTGCTGGTTCGTCTTCAGACTCTGATTCTGATTGGGCGGATGCTGCTAAGTCGAAGAAGCCAAGTAAAAAGAAGGCTGGAAAACGAACTTCTCGTCGTTCAGTTAGTGGTACTCAGTCGTCTTCAGGTTCCGAAAATGATGAAGAAGTTGTATCATCGTCTACGGCTGCGCCTCCCCCAGATAGGTCCGCGATCTCATCCACCGTAAAATCTCCTGTCAGTGAACTACCTAAAGGTGCATCTGATTTACGAGAAGGTTAGTTGTACATCCGTTTCACTATCGCTATCACTATTTTTGTTGTTAAAAATGCTGGATTACATTTACTATGGGTCTTTGTTAAATATTCTTCAGAATGAAGAAAGCACAAAACGCTGCCCAAAGTGCCGCTATGAAAATGGATGCCAAAGAACGTAGCAAAGAAAGGAAAAAAATAGTAGAAGGAAAAGTTGACAAAAAAACACAAGCAATGGACGCGTTGAAAGCTACAAGAGACGCTCGAATAGCGAGGGCGCAAGAAAAAGAGAAATTAAGGCAAGAGCAAGAAAAGAAACGAGAAGAAGCAGCAGCTGATGATGACTTAGATATTAAGGAAGAAGGAGGAGTAAGTTCCGTCGTTGGGGATAAAAAAATGAAAAAACTCAAAGCCTCAGATATTTATTCAGATGACAGCGGCTCAGAAAGCAAAGATGATGATGATACCAAGGATAGAAAAAGGTCACAGAGCTCAAGTTCAAGCAGTTCGTCTGATTCTGAACCAGAGGAAAGGTAGATGCTTTGCTAATATTATAATATTTATTGCTAATTTTATATGGCGTTAAAAGTGACCATTGCTAGTGTTATCTTCAATTTATCGAATTTATTCTCTCTGTTTAGAACCAGGAAAATACATTATATTGACAAAGTCGAAGACATGAATCGTGTCCGACTCAGTCGTTTGAAAATTGAAAGGTTATCTTCCCTGTTTAATATTAATAATACTTTGTCTACTTTACGTTTTATGCATTTATAAATATCTGTTTCTTCTCCATTTAAAAAAAATTCAGATGGGTTCACAGTCCATTTTTCAACAAAGTGGTCAAAGGCTGTTTCGTGAGAATCGGCATTGGACAGTCTAAACAAGGTGTTTCTGTGTACCGGGTACGTCCCACACCAATTTGAATTTAAGTTTTATTTGTATTTTGCTGCTTAAACTTTTAGGATGGAAGAACTACTATGGCTATTCTGTTTTGATATGATCGTTGTTATTGTACCATAACTGTTAATTATAAAGGTACTATATTTTATTATTGTTTACTTGCTTTTAGGTTGGAGAGATAACTGAAATTGTTGAAACAGGCAAAGTGTATCAGCTAGGCACCACAAGAACCAACAAAGGAGCTAAAATCCGTCATGGTACAGATGAAAGGGTCTTCCGATTCGAATACCTTAGTAATCAAGACTTTACAAAGGATGAGTTTGAAAGATGGACAGAAACCTGTAATAAACGTGGGGTCGTTCTTCCGACGTTGGATGAAATTGAAAAGAAAGCAAAAGATATCAAAGAAGCGACTGATTATGAATATAAAGACGAAGACATTGAAGTCGTAAGTGGCATAAATAAAAACTTACTATTATCAAAACCATAATCAGTAACTGTATGAGTCTTTCTATGTTTTTTTTTAGATTGTGAGAGAGAAAGCTCGGTTTAAGAATGCGCCTGTTAATTTTGCGATGCGGAAAACAGAATTAGTGAAAGAAAAGGAACTGGCAGTACAGAAGTAAGTTTTTGCTGCTAATTTATTTTTCTTTACTGACTATAAAAGCTATACATTTCCATCTCCTATGCGAATTCTGCCAAATCTTTATTCCTGTTGTCCCATTTTACTCCGTATTATTTGCATTTCCATCCCATTACTTGTATTTACGATACATGTGTTTTCGTCCTCGTGCATTTTACAGAGGAGACGATAACAGAGCAGAAGAAATTCAGCATGAAATTCAAGAGTTGGATGACAGAGCGAAGGAGCTCGACAAATTACGATCGTCAAGTATTTCCAGTATTAGTTACATCAATGAAAGGAATCGGAAGAAAAATGTGGAGGAGGCTGAAAAGGCTATTCTTGTAAGTTTTTTCATTCTAGTGTTGTTAATATTTGTTTTTACATTTATACCTGTCTCTGCTCTGGCCTGGTTAACAGTTTTACTTTAGTGATTTTGAATTAAAATTTCTAGGAAGAATCCAAAGCCAATAAAGGAAAGGTTGTCGAGGATCCTTTTACGCGCCGACACACTAAGCCAAACATGATGCATCGAAAGGTTATAAATAATTCAGAAAATGCCGGTAGTCCATTGGCCGTGGATGGGACCACTCCAATAGTTCCTGAGGCTGAATTGGAAAAAGAAAGCAAAAATGGTGTACCAAGAATCTTACCATCACTGCCACCATCGGTACATACAACTAGTTTAGAGGTTGTACTGCCGTAAAAGAACCAATCACGCATATGAAATCTATTTTATTTTGTTTTTCCTAGCTTGCTTTGGATGCGGATGAATCATTGGCATCGGATATACTTTCTTTAACAAGTAGTAATATAGATGACGATGGCGGAAGAGCTTCAATGTCAAACGGGGATTTATTTTCTGCTCATGATTTTGATATTAAACTGGATTTAGATGCGAAACTCCCCCGTAAGTTGTATGCAACACCCATACTAATATTAACGATTGTGTAAATGGTTTGGAGTTTGGAAGTATTGAACACATTTAATCAGACGAAAATAAATATATGTAGCTGATATTATTTCATTTTTTATTTTTTGATTTTGTGTGACAAACAGCTAATTTGCCGATTGTGGCAAGGCCATCCATACCTCAAGTGCAAGAAGTGGCTCCTCGACGCTCGTTAAATTTAGAAGAATACAAACGAAAGAAGGGACTGATATGAAGTAGACATTTTGGAATAGTTGCTATTATTTGAAATATTAGCGCTGAGCTGATATGGTTAAACTCATTAGATGTAAAACACGATTGTCTGCTTTATGTACACTTAAAATGAGATCAGATTTGACGCACGTCGTGGAATACGGATTAGTTGATGCAAGAATGGTTGTTAAGTTAGAAAACTATAAACCGCTGATTTTTATAAGATATGCACATTGTTTTCGTATTTATTAGCTAATAGTACTTACCCTATCGATTTACATTTACAATTTGAAAGCGTGAGATGTGCATGTGAACTAAATAAAATTTAGACAAAACCATTGTTACTACATCGAGTGTAAAGTATCTTACGTATCTTGGAATAGTATTGTTATCGTAATCGCAATAATATGGAAGGAAATATTTAAGAATAAAAATACGTTTCGTGAAAAACTTGTAATAAATGAAAATCAATGTATGTGTTTTATGTATTTACCAAACGCATAAGTACTATAATGTTAATGTTAAATTACAAATTAAGAGAAATGTGTGTGGATTTCCTCATGGATATGGTTAAGTGACGTACAAAGTTCCTAAAAGTATGCTGGCATCGAATTCGTGCTACGTCAATATCTCTATTGCCGTGTTGAGTACAGAATATACAAGTAAGTTCCTGTTGTATCATTTTGTCAAGTTTGTGTCTAATTGTCCTCGCTTATAACTAAAAAAGGCGTAAACTATCTCATCAGGTATTTTCAGCTTTCATTATTCAATCTTTATCAATGACAAAGCATGAAGTAACATGCAGTTTCTTAAACGTTATTTATGTGCATCACATATGATGAACGAAAAATGTAATGTGTAGTTTATATTATTGTGCAGTAATAGATGGAGTAGAAGAGACGAGTGAATCAGGAGGTATTTTATATGAGCCTACGTGAACATTTCCTTCAGGCCTGACCATGCCCATAAATGGTAAAAACTCTGGGTGTCCGTCCATCGAACGTCGGCTGCTTCTGCTCTGCTTTTCCTATTTAGTTAGTTTTGGACTGGCTGCTCTTTTATGTACTTTAGCTACAAGTAAGAATGATCGTTGGTTTTTGTTGTTTGTCTGATGTGCTACGTGTGGTAGTAGAAGGAAAAAAAGTATGATACGATACGCTCCTCACACTCACTTCGGCCCTGTGAATGGTATTATAATCTGCATCTCTCTGTATTATGGCTCTTTTACCTCTGCATTGAAAGAATGAAACATTATTATTTGCATGCACCCATTGCAATGCATTGGACTTATTGCACGAAATACGTATTATACGGATGCGTACAAAATCACTTTTTGAGCTCATTTCAGCATACACATATAAACCAGCTAAAAGGAAAAAGAACTAATGTACACGAGTGCTGGTAAGTGGTAATGGTAATAGTAATCAGAGAACATTCCATATTATGTATCTTGTAAATTTTTTACTATATGACGGTTTTTTGTGTTAGAAGTGTTGGCTCACTTGGCTTAAGTTTGGTTTAGTCGTGGTAAGAATGCTCTAAAACAGAAATCAGAAACTTGTCCTATATGTCGGTCTTTTGACTTTCTACTTACGTTTATCGTGCTCATAATTAACAACGGCCATCGAATACCTATATACCTATGAAGATCGACAAATACGTATGTGCTGTTAATAAGGGGGCTTAACCGTATTAAAGTTGATATCTCAGAGCTTAGCACTAGCACTTGTACTTGTTTAATTGAAAGGTGATTTTATTCTGAATTTACGATTACGTGGCTCTGATTTGTAACTATTATTGCAACCAAACCCATTGCACACATCAGATAAAATCTTATGAAAAAATCTTCAATTAAACAGAAAATCCTTAATCATTTATGTCAATTTCCGTGGATGTGATGCAATATGTGAAGTATGAAAGTTGACTCATCCAACAAGATATCTTAGTCATTCATTTACATTTCATTCCAATTACACACTGCACACTCTACATCAGCATGAATTCTACTACCCTTCATCCCTTCTACTTGCACATTATCACTACATAAAATGCATACTCCATGTATCCATCCATCCTTATTCCCTTCCCTCATCTCTAACTCAATAATGCCCATATTATTCTCGTCTACCCTATTTTATCATTGAAAATCAAGCCGTTCTCATTCTCGTCAAAAACCGGGTAGCTCGTTGATACATTCAAGTATGCAACAGCTAAAAATCCTTTGTTTGTGCTTGCGCCATTATGCCCATTATATAACACCCATTCTTATTCCTTTTCTCAAAATCAGTCAGCCCAAGCAACGTTTGCAGATAAACTGAACTTTCATAAAATGCAATTTCAATTTTGAATCAAATTCATCCCGACGAGACCTTGGGACTTGGGAGTTATTAAAAATAATCAAACTCATTAGTAGCAAGATGAGCAAGGTAGTTTCCCGATATGAGCATTTTACAGTGCCTCAGTCTCACATAAACTAGTGAATGCCCCCTTTTCAGTTTCAAACGCATGGACCTCCGTCACTCACTAGACCGGCAACTGTGCACTCTGTGCAGAAAGAACAAGTCGCAAGTTAAAGATGTACCGTTCATAAGATCGTGTGCTCCCAGACTAAGACAAGTACATTTTTGTTCATATAACAAGATTTTCTTCTTCACTTTCATATTCCTTGTTACCTTTTCGTACAAAGAGCTGTTGTACTCTTGAAATCTCATGCAGAAAGACCAACGTAGCTCACCTCCTACCTTCTAAAAAATTTAGTTAACAAACAGCCTACAAGCTCCATGTATAGTATTTCGCCGGTTTTTCTTGTTCTTGTCTACCTCTTTGTATTCTTTTACCAGCCTTTCCCCAATCCTCATCATAACCTAATCATCATTGTACAGTATCCACGCTCTCCTCTCATCTCTTGACTTGTACATATATATGAACGAATTCTCCCAAAGCCGTTTCCACACAATGCTATCTTATCCCCCTCTCTTGCCTTCCCAATTCATCCCGTGTGTCACGTCATTCCCGTTCCCGACTTTTTACACGTTCATTCCATACCCACATATCTATAAGTCAATATATGCATACCCGTCCTGTACCCATACCGGTCCAAATCAACAAAACATAGAGAAGCAAACTCTCCAGCCTGTCTATGATTTTTAAGTCTTGCTCTGCTTCCCGAACGTTATGCAATATTGTGCAGTATCATAACACACAGAGAAATCTCCTTACCGTACAAACTCACACTCATTTTCAAACACCACAACAGACTCAGGAAAAAGTGCATATCTACTTATACATAAAAACCACATACAAGCTTCCCAACATCATCATTCATTTCATAGCATCATTTACTCAAATTCTACTTGTCATTTTACTCCTTCCAAAAAGTACATATTTAAGACATTCGCACAAACTACACCAAAAACTAAAAAAAAACTCCACAAATCTCAACCCAGCACACACATTACACATCGACATCATCTACTTCCTAATATTACATGTACAAAATAGGTAATGCTTAAGCTATCACAGAGTCATAGCGTAATGCCAAAACGCCAAAACCATATAGTTTTTATCTACTTGAGTTGGTTTTTCGTCTCTAAATCTAAACTATTGAATGAGTCAATCATTCACAGAAGCTTGTGAAGTTTAACACTACCATGTACCATGTATATCCTTAAATATTCCTTATAGGAAAATTTATACGGATACTCTCAGTATGGATGGGAATTATCTTATTCATTCTATTTTTCCCATACCGTTGTTCGTTTCCGTAGGTTAAGCTTTTTATCACCACTACTACGCTATCCTTATACTATCCTCTAAAAACTGTGAGTAGTATAAGTATGCTTCATGATATGATGATGACTTTGGCATTCGGCTTTATTACTCCTCTCGCTATTACTCATTCCTTTTTTTCATACGGACATTGTTATTTTCGCTGTGTATATTCCCATATGCATTATATATGTACATGTACACACAGCATACTCATAGAAGAGTCATGCATAGCTTGGTTTAATACAGCATCGGCAATCGGCATCGGCACGGCTTTATTAACGCAAGCCAGAGTAGATAGAAGCAGGGTTGGTCGTATTCACTCAAAAGGAGATATAGACTTTTTGAATACAGTAGTATTCAGCACGACTCGGCTATTGCTACTACCTCTTTTTCATCAGTCATATATACTTGTTCTTTGGTGTCGGTGGTGGTGGCTCAAGAGTTGCCGAATAGTTGGAGTTTTTTTAAAGGATTTTGTGAAGTGAGTGAATGGTTATAACTTATAATATGTAACTACAATTTTGAGATTGATTGATACAAATTAGGATAAAAGGTGGAGAGGTAGAAAATAGATTTTTTTACAAGGGGAAAACTACTCTGTATGTAGTCAATTAGTCTGGTAGAGTTTTGTGGTGAAAATTCATCTTCTCTCTAAGAGATAGGGAGAGAGGTGATCCGGTCCGGTGGGTCAATTTGCTTGTAGTTGGGGATTAAATCTTGAAATATGATTTTTTTATATATGTTAGTTAGAGAAAGGGTGTAGCTGAGTGAAAATTGTGATAGGGGAAAATATCCTTTGATTGTATTAATTTTTTAAAAAAGTGCTGTCATTTTAATTCGGCTTTTTATATAGGTTTGTTTATCAATTTGTACTTTTGTAGTAAAACTTCAAAAACTTGTCTTCAGTCTTGATAGAGGATAGCGCACATATAACCTGTGAAAGAAAGAGGAAAAATCGTGTTGTTGCAGCGTAGTGTTGGATGAACG
>JAHZNA010003616.1:0-70901 GCA_027743935.1 Sinodicranocentrus sp. ZH6 | reverse complement strand
TGGCGAAAACTCGAGTTAAAAATGTGAAACCATTTACGAGAAATTAATATTTAAACTTTTTAGCCGTTATAACGGTCAAACGACGACTTATTTTCTAATAGTCAATACAGTGATCGACTCAGTTTTTAATTACCTTTCGAATGGTAATTTGAAAGGCAACAAGCAACAACGATTAATGTTACCGTTAGAATAGTTTAACAGATTGTATTTAAAAGAAATACGATCAGAGTTTTAGTTTTAGTCCTTGTAGATTGGCGAAGACACAAGTTAAAAATGTGTAGGCGTTTACGAAAAATTAATATTTGAACTTATGGTAACGTATTTCAAAGATCTAATTGAACCAATCGAGTAAACTTTATTCTCTTTGGAACAAGGAGGTTACATTAAACATGGAGAGGACAGGTTGTCGCTATTCCCCGTGAATATCCCTGACTACGAAAATTTACAAGTATTTTCATATCTCATTTTAATTCGGTGGAATAACAACAATAAACTAATTTTGATTTGTATGGACCTGTCCACTCTATGTAATTTAATCTTTTTGCTTTCGAATGACTACACGCTATCGCTACACGAATGAATCAACGCTTTCTTTCGGGAGTCATATTTTCCAAACGTATCTAAACTAAAGCCATACCATGGTTACCTAAATAAAAACCTCTTATTGCTCTTGTCAACACGCTATTTATTAAGTTTTTTTTAAATTCCGAAAAGTTCACGGTGCCTCAGCCGGGTTGCAGCCGTGCCTTGAAATTGTCAGTCTATTTCCTATCATTCAAAATCAAATCACATCGAAATGCATAATAATTAGCACTTAATTTGATAATGACATGAAATGAAGTGCTTATTTCATACCAAAAACAATAAGATGAAAATGGCATACGAATTATAAATTTATGTGAACGTAGTTCGTCAATGTATTATAATTTGATAGGTAATTCAGCACCCTTCCTTTCGACAGTTTTTTTCAGGTGTCTACTGTATTACTAAAACCGCAACTCCATCAAGTCTAACATGCTCACGTTGCATGGCTATTGGCTAGCCATTAACTACATATCCTCAACCGTACTTCCATATTGCACGTTAACTACATATGTGAAGTTACTATGTATGACTGAAATGTCATAAAATGCGATGCAATTTCGTACCCTGTTGAGTCCAATAAATCCGTCGGTGCATGAGTTCACAAAAAAAAGGAATTTGGTTCATTTTTAAACCTACTCGACAATAGCTTTCGGTGTTCCTTGTATTGTCCTTCAATTTCATTTTTGTATTTTTATTGCCTCAAGAACCTTAAGGACCTGTAGCACCTAATACTGCATCAAAATTACAATCGAGTGCCATGTAAGAAACTAAACATTCAAACGAGTGGTTGAAATAACAACTTGCATCTGTACTATTTAATCGAAAGATATTTAAGTTAAAAAAAATTTTTAAATCATCATTTCTTACAGTGTGGCCAAATTAAGAATTTCACACTTAATTATCAATCGTAAGTTTCTTTCTGGATATTTAAACTTAGAGCAACGAATTCATATAAAATTATACTTCTAAATCTTAATGGAATCAGATGAACTATTAGCCCAAAGTATGTAAACCTACTTTGCTACCTACTTTGCTATTAGCCCGCTATAATTATTAGCCTCTGTACAACAAAAACTTATGTCAACCTTAAAAAATCAAAAAATACAAAATTTGTCAATCTTCACTATGCATATAGATGCAATACTTTTAATCATTATTAAACTTGCGACACTTACATTCTTCATCACATTATTTTGATAGAGTACTTATTTATTTATCAAAATTAATAGCGAAAGTTTTGGGCGTGCCATATGTCACAACACAACGTATTTTTATAAAACAGCATAATTTGTTATCTTTAGTCCCAATGGACTTTGACTTGGCATCCAATTCGTAGACAGGCCATTATGGAGGCGTGATGAGACACATTACCAAGCATCCGTGTAGCGAACGTCTATTTCCTTCAAGCCTGGCAGTTGCTTTTTCAAACTTTCAAATGTTTGAACTGATAAATGCGTGCTGTTTAAATTTAATTTACGTAGACTTGTCATGCCTGAAAAAACAAAACAACACATTACAAGTTTCACCAATTTAGCGTATTCATAAAAGCTTTTGGACTTCTCTTCCTTTTCCCCGGGCCTTCAATATTACCGTATGGAAAATAAGACTTACTTATAAGACTCAGCACTCCTTTGTCGGTCACTGGCGTTTCACACAGATTTAATACTTGTAGATTCGGCAGATGTTCCGATATAAGTTGAAGTCCGGTATCACCAAACTGGAAAATTTAAAACAATAAAAAAATGATATCCAATTACATGCCTTAGCCAACTTACTCGAGTCAATACTCAAGATTACTTACTTGTGTACACCACAAAGAAAGAGTATTCAACGATGATGGTATATATATTATGTGAGTTCACTCTGTGCATATTTGTAAAATTATTACAAAATTAAGAGGCATGAACTAATTACCAGGTCAAAAGCAATGCAGAATACGAAAAAAATAATTAAAAGCTTTAGGACGGCCGTAAGACCGTAAGGTTCAGCAAGTATAATTTCTAAAATGACCCAGTTTTATACGAAACTTTTTGCTTTAAACTTATAAGAACTATGATATGTAGAAATGTCCCAATGCCACTGGGTTTCTGGGTTTCAGGGTACAATGTGCACATTCCCCGAAATTACGACGACCCTGTATGGTAATTGGTAATTACCACGGAATTCATACTTTATACTATGTGCCGTGTGGTGTTCCACAGCTTGTTTATTAATTGTCGGAAAGCTTATGTTCGTCCGATGTACGTACCAGTTCTTTGAGATGAAGTTGTCGATTGCAAAGAGCAAGATAATTGGCACTTCCGGTAGGTGTACTCTGAAGAGTTGTTGCGATCTGAACACGTTGGTCATCACTTTGGACAAGCTGCCACTCCAAAAGGAGACAAAGAGCCTCTTGGGCTGCCGAATTTTCACGCAGCGCCAGGAGCATGCTGCTCCCTAAAAGCTTTCCTCCAAGTTGGGATAAGAACCGCTTTCTCCTACAACAGCAAGCCAGAAGCCTTCCAAGCTGCATAAAACAAGGAAATATGTTATTCAAATCTTTTAAACCTTTGTAAACATATACAGTTTCATATTTTGCTATAATGATGATGTGTTTCCTTTCAATCCCATTTGCACTTAACATTTTTGCTCCTTTTGCGATTCTATGAATTCAACTATTCGATAAACTTTCATTCAATGTAAATAGAAAAACACATATGCACTTCTTAAAATTATTAGTTAATAATTTAAGAGCAAAGCATGCAAATTTAAATTCGGCCAAAATATATCAAATTAAAACTTTCAGACGTGAATCTACAAGGCAAATCGATCATTTTCGTAAACATCGCATGAATTGTAACATTTAGTCAAGCATTCAATTACAACTACAATCAGGAGAAATCGATCAGATAAGTACGAAACATTTGTCACGATTGTCACACTGAAGTTCTTACCATTGCACCCCAAATTTCCCCATCATCAAAGCAGGCCGAATTTGATGGAGCGTAGAGATGAAACCAACCGTCTTTACCGTCACGAATTCCAAGTGCCATTTGATGGACTTCACAGCGATGATCTGTCCCTATGCGTTTTATCACTGGAGCTAGACTTCTGCAATCATACAATAAAATAAACAATATTACACGGTTTCCTTTAAACAATCATTGCCGTCAGCCATATTAGGCAATTATTAATATTATCCACATTTCCCCTCGAAAATTTTACTCGTTGATGATTTTCATGGCCCTGAGGATTTATCTTTGAGTCATATCCACCCTATCATTATCATGATTCGTATAATAATCGATTCATGTCATCGAATAAAACCGCCATCACCTCGATCTAGTTGCTACTAATTTAATGATGGGTCCAACGCACCCGATAGATTCTCCTCCGAAATTTCTAATATCGGCCCCTATCATTTCACTATTAATGCATAAATTATATGATGACTATTTCCAGTATGTTTTCCTTGAAATGATTAAGGTTCTAAAAATGATTGAATTATAAAATCATCAAAATTCATGTCTAGAATAATTGAACAGGCAAAAAGTTTATTATCCCGAATGATTCGGGAAACCAACTTTAGTGAAGAACAAAAACTAGTCAAATGATAAAAAGGAGCTTATGTATGTCATCGTAATTGTCATTTGCTGGAGAAATCTGTATCCTCCTCACAGCATTCAATCAGTTGGCCAGACAAATCAACTCTAGGCTCTAGGTTGTTGGTTTTTTGGCTAGTGCAAGCTTACACAAAGTGTAATCTTCATAAAAGGAAAGAATACAACATCAGCAAACGCGGGTTAATTTCTATCTTCCAGTTCCAATATCCACTTCAACTGTAGAAATACTACGATCAAGGATATCCTACATAAGCGCACAGAGAATTGGGGATGGTATAAGACTTCCACATAATCACACATCACACAATAAGTTCATGGAAAAAGTCCTCCGAAAAATGGAAAACAATGAATTCACGCCAGAAATCTAGCATAGTGGGAAAAATAAAAAGCCAGAGTTCTTTCAATCTTCTTTCTTCCATTTTCCTAGTCCTTTCGTTCTTTTCTCTTTCGCAAGAAGAATCTCAAGACAAGCGACATGTTTTAATGAGAATCTTGGACCAAATTGCAGTTGGAGAAAGGAGAATAGTAGTAAATGAATCTTCCCTTCAGGATTAGATGAGGTCTCCCAATAAATCCTTGTTGAAACTAAAGCCAAGAATCCGCCAGAAACAGTCCGAAAGCCAACATGGCTAATAGATTTCATGGTGGGTAGTGTGGGTACATCAAACACAATGCTTCAGATATACATATAACATGTACATGTGCCATACATGAGTGAATATTATACTCTCTTCAAGTTCTGATTCGAAATATGTTTTAGATTAAAAGGAAGAGAGGAAAAAGGAGCTGGCTTACTTGTGTACAATATTATGTATTATTGCTGTCTTGTCTCCTTTCAATCTGTAATATCTCCGACAAACCAAACTGCCTATGAAGAATGAGATGGAGGGAATAATAGCAATATTGTTGGACCCCTTTTCCACAATCGCAGCAAGACATAGATGTGGACCGCGTTCAGAGCGTCTATACATAACGACTTTCATTCTTTCTTCTATTTTTAAGTCGGGGTTCGACATTATGCTTTTTCCTATTACTTTTAGGCAACTGGAAGCAGTCATTGGTTTAATGACTCAGCTTTCACTCTTTTGTTTGTCTGAGTCTCAAGTGTCCTCTAAAAAGAGGACGCAGCCGTCCAACTTTTTCTTTCATTCATTCGCAATATACGTATATATATATAAAGGGTGAGGATAAATTGTACGTTTTTATGCTTGTTTATACATACATTTCATATATACGCGGATTCATCAAGACACAATGGAGTTATCTTCAGTCTCCGCGCAAGAAATGGAGTAAGCGCTTGTGTATTATAATAAATAATAAATAAATAACATATAGCACCAAATTTTTCACAAAAATGAATGGGAGGAAAAATGAAAAGCCCTATTGTGCTTTGATGAACATTCGTGCTTGGCACAACAAGAAATAGTGAAAGCTATAAGGCAGCTAGAAGACACAAAAATGTGATATATTTATACACTGCTACTCTTGTAACTTACACAAGTCCTAGTATTGTAGTGGGACAAGTTATGGATCATTGTTCATTTATGTATGTATGTGTGAGGTATAATATGTGCTGATGCCATCGTGGAGAAATAAGAAAGGAAAATTCATCAAGAAAGAGAGGAGGGCAGAAAAAACGCTTTTGCTTGTAACTCTGTCTTGAATGAAAAGTACAAGAATTAGAACATGTAGACAATAAACCTACATATAATACAAACTTATGAGTTACACATAGTTGGGGTTCTTTTTCTTTTCATAAGTGATGCAATGAAAGTTTTGGAATCTCTGATATTAGTGCTCCGAATAAGTGAAAGAAAATCGTCTTTTATTGCCCGTTATCCTATAGTTTTTCATACGTAGCGCATTTTATAAGTGACAACTCTCACAAAATACGCGAGTGAATGTAAACGCCCTTCGTATTCTTTAATAAGCAATGAGAGTGATTAACAGGAGCATAAAAATCAAATAGCCTGACTTGTGATTTCAATGGAAAGTACTGCGCAATTAGAAAATCCTCGTTTACGTAGTTAATTGCATTATATATAGTTCCAACATTTGATCTATTCGGGAAAATACTCATATATACAGAAAATATTTTCTGTTTTTATCCTGATGGTTGATAAAGCTGGATGTTTTACCTGGTGAACAGTGGATTGTTTAAGGCCTCTTCTGGAAAGGGTATGGGCTGCAAAAGTTGTGCAAGGCTAGGTCTCCAGTCTTCAAATTCGGATCTGCGCATGCAAACAACATTAACATGAGAGAATGAATGAGGAAATCCTCGGACTTGGAAATATTAGTTATAATTTTAACAGTCAGTCACCGTCTGACTGAACCCTTACATGGTATCAAAAATGGCTAAATAACAGAGCAGTTGCTCATCATAAGGTATCTCTTTGAGACAATAACTTTCCACATGTGCAGCGGCAAGCGTCTTGTTGGAATTTTTCTCAAAGAGTTGAAACATAGCTGCTAAACAGACGGATACTAGATTGGACATGACACGGGGATGTGGACAGCTACTGGCAGGTCCATGTATGCTGTTGAAATACAATAAAGTTCCACTTACTACCATTCCTTTTTTGACCTTATGAAATACGCCAAGAGTTTACTACATACAATTTTTACATATTTAAGGCGTGGATATCCTCAACATTGAACATGCGTACATTTAAAAATAAAAATAAATGGACATTTTACCTTTTAACAAAGTTTCTAACCACATTAATCCCATCATTATGACAATTCAGGGCTTGAATGTAATCTTGAATGAATCGCCTCATATAAGGATACTTCCCGAAGTCCTATTGAATAAAAATAGAAATTAGTACCGTTTCTTGATTAGTAGAATGAGAGGTAAAACGCGATTTCTACTCTTTTTTTCATCTAATGTGCATGCAAATGACATTCAAAATGATTTTCATGAGTATACTAGAATCGCATGAATACGTACTGCTTTAGGCAACATCAAGAGTACATCGGTATGCTATAAAAGTCATTATTATTGACCTCGTTACAAACAAGATTTTCCCAGCTAGGGATATTTAAGTAAGACATGGATACCTTAACTGCATATTGAAAACTACAGCTTTGTAGAATTATTCACGTAGATTGCAGCTCGTTCCTCGTTTACGACTTCAAAATAAACCCACAACTCTGTCTAACGTTTATACATTACATAACAAGTGAAGCATGTGGAGAAAATGCGAAAGCTCTCAATTGAAACTATCTGCATCACGCAACGTGGCAGCTCTGGAGCATCATAATGTCCAAAGAAATAACCAGCGAAGTATGAAAAGTACTTTGCTTTTACCCAAATCAGTCAGTCAGCGAAGTAGGAATTCACTTTGATGTCCCTCTCAAGCCATTAGCGTTGAAGTTTTTATAAAAATTGTACCACTGCAAATAGCCATGCTAGAAGCGAAGAGACAAAATCAGCCCACGTTACTAGCAAAGACTATTTTGTTTCCATCTTTGTATTTCCTGTCGATCAAGTCTTCACAGTAGATAGACTATAGAACAAGATGCGACAGTCCCATGATGAGTATATACCAAACTTTGTCATCATAATGTCCAAAGAAATAACCAGCGAAGTATGAAAAGTACTTTGCTTTTACCCAAATCAGTCAGTCAGCGAAATAGGAATTCACTTTGATGTCCCTCTCAAGCCATTAGCATTGAAGTTTTTATAAAAATTGTACCACTGCAAATAGCCATGCTAGAAGCGAAGAGACAAAATCAGCCCACGTTACTAACAAAGACTATTTTGTTTCCATCTTTGTATTTCCTGTCGATAAAGTCTTCACAGTCTTCCAGCGGGGGGTTATAGAGCACGAAGACAAATTGTACGTTTCCTTGGATGACGCTTAGTTTCCCCTATTACCTTGAATGAGTTTTGAATGAGTAAGAATTATCACAGCAATAGAAACTACCGATTATGTAGCAGATGACAGTTGAGAAATGTAAGTTTCGCATAATTTCGCATAAAACTTATATTCCGATGCAGAATTAAAGCTATTTCTGTCGAAAACGTGCCATGAAGAATTCACAGAATTCGTATAAAAGACATGCTGACACTAATGCGGTTTATTTAATTACATTTAGACTCGTTTAAAAATTTAAAATAGATATTTTCTACCCTCAGCAGAATATGTAAATCGACTTAGATTTAGCTACTTTCACTTCTGGAGTGGAGACTACCGAATTATTCGACTTTCACTCAACTACTCAACTCATAATTTCATCAACTTTCACTTTGTGTATGAGTACGTGGGTACATCACCGAACACATATACCGATTAATTAGGCAAGATTGCATCCAGACCACCAGGTTTCCAACTATAAATGCTGGATTAACTAGTTTAGTTTGATAAACCAAAGGCAATAAATTTTACTTGCCTCAATATAACTCTTTTTTTGTCTGAATAATAGTCAAATGATAGTTTTCGAAAAAAAAGTATAAACTCATAGATAAACCTTTCCTTGAAGTTCCAGTAGTTAGTTCTACAAATTCTCAGAACGTGAATTCGCTTACTGCGCTGAACCTGTACTAGCCTTAACTAATAAATAATTGACTAACAATAAGAATACCGTTAATTTGCTTCTGTTTTGACTCATGACAAGCTTCACGTAAAGCCCTATCAGACCATAAACATACATAAAGAGCTTTTCATCAGACAGGGCAGGGGTTCCCTAGACTTTTGACTTTTACTTTTGCATCGTAATAATAGACCTATCAATACCAAGACTCGCTATGCTTTAAACATTTTGATATTTGTTTATCGTGTAATCGTCCATTATAAATACAAAGTAATTAAGGGTAACTCAGGTCTACAATTTTCAAATCTCCATGTATCCTTATGAGGAAAAATTTTAACAGAATTTTCCCTATACTCAGCATTGGAGTGTCACATCTTTTCTTTAATTGATCCATCTACTATCGTAATTGCGCAAGATTCCATGTAACGTTTTCATATATTTTAGTTTACTATTTTACTAAATAACCATATTTTCTATTTAAAACTGTTTACTACGTTACACTTGTTGACTTTTTATTGTAGAATATAGTAGTTTTTCTCCATGGCTCGACCACAAAATCTGCACATTTTGCTTTGTCTCTCATAAGACAACTTGGAAAATTCATCTATAGTAAATGCTAAATTCATAAAAGAACGTCATCTGAAAACAATGAAATAGTGGAATAACCACAAGCTAAACCAAAATAGAATACTATAGCATTGACACAGCATGGCATAGTATATAGTATTGGGTTATTGATCATTACGAAAAAGTACGGAGTTTATTGACAATTCATTACTATTTTATCTAGCCTCAGCGATATCGTATTACTAGGAACAGTACACTAAAAGCTATTTCGGGTTACGTAAGAAGTGTGGTCAGATTCCGGTTTCTGTCTTGACTGAAGCCATCAAAGGAAAAAATAGCTGGGGAAATCTATCATCCTTTTTTCTTCTGAATCTTAGTGGGAAAAACCCCAATCCGGATATTCCAACCCTCAGAAGAAGTTTTCTGTCTTTGATAGAACATCAACCATTTGAGGTTGATGACTTAAATAACAAGTTCGAAGATAGGATTTATACATGCGTTTTAGATTTCCTAACATGTCGCATAGCCCAAAACGTACAAACATAGTCACAACTTCAGCTATGAAAGTTTTCGTTTTCACGCAAGATTTTTGTAGTTGTAGGTATATCCATAGAACAAGATGCGCTGGCTTCCGGTTCATCATTTTACTTGTAAAGAAAGAATAAAAGGAGAAGGCGAAAGGATTTAGATGATAGGCAGACAGACGTCAGTGAAAACTACCTACTTTGGTTGTAAAGGCAGCTCGACACTGCAGGCAAACATTTTTTTGGACTCTTTACGACCTAAGTTTTGTAACCACCTTAGACCTTAAAGGTAAGATTAGCTGGCTCTTTGAAATAAATTCGCTCTTCGGAAAACAGACTATAGTATAATGTACTTCAAGGTCCTCTCCTCGTGGCAGCTCCATTAGAAGTTGAATGTTTGCGTGCTTCACCCACAAAGTAAAAGTGTAATGATTCTCAGTACCACAAACTGATACATATATAATATGTTATGCTCATCAACCATTGCCACACGTTCTCCTAACTTACGTCCATAGACGGCGTTTAGTTTCACCTTATAACGCAGTTTACTTTAACACCCAAACAAACTAGTCATAAATCATGAGCTGGGAAGGCCGAAAACGGCATCAATCATCCTTCATCAATATACTTTCTCCTGTTTTTTCCAGCTTCTTCCTTGTTCTTGTTGCTGGTTGTATGACGCTTTTACTTTACGAAGGAAAACACATGACTGGGGAAACACAGCTATAGAGAAGAGTATAATACGTATAAAGTTAAAGCATAGTTTGTCGGTTTGGATGAAATGATTGCTCCCCGTATTTTGCGGAGGAAATGGCATCCTTACTTAAAATACGGGTTTCAGTTTTCTACTACCTCAACTGTTCTCACAAAGTAGGGTGCAAGTTAAGAAGGAACATTATGCATTTCATACTGTGCAAAACTTGGAAAGGACGAAACCTATAAAAATCCCTCTTCTTTGCGTACTTTTCTCTTCTTTCTTTTATTTTTATCCTCTCAGTACTCGCCTTTCAAAAAGACATCTCAGCTAGAATGAAAAAATGTGATCAAGGAGAAATCGGGTGTAGTTTTTCACCGACTTTAGTTGGTCTCTTCCGTACTTTACGTTCATTCCCTCCAATTTCTCCTGTTACCCATCTTGTCTTCCCATTTTTTCTTCATTCTTTTTAGCCCATTATATGATTGCTTTCACAATGTTCCAAAGAATCTGGTGTTCCCTGTGATGATAAAAAAGAGTAAAGAAACTTAGTAAAAAGGGACCAAAAGCTGAACTTTGGCTGGCCTGTCCGTTTTTCTCTTTTTAGAATTAGAGATTGTTCTGAGATTCCAGAAGGCTCGGATGTATTCTTCAGTATTTCTATCGTAAAAGTAGGTAATGTCCTTTCTACACTTCGTTTCACCATTGACCGTTGTCATATCCCTAGAGATAAAAGGCAAAGATATGTTTTCTCTCGTCTAAGTCTGCCCCTGCCTATCCTTTTCTTTCTTGCTTTGTACCACATGATGAAATCTTTACTATTCAGAGTATTTTCCTCTTCAGGAGTGCATTATATATAAGCGAGCCTGATTTCAAAAGTTAATAGAACCTTTTGTAGTGTTCAGATTAACTGACGATGAGTTAAATTGTGTTTGTAGTTGTGTGAGGGAAAAAGTATGGGACGAGGATGCCTTCCAATTGCAAATCCCAAGTTAATTTATAATCAGATCTGGAATACATACTACTACTGGACGTGGACATCACATCTTTTAGCTACTGATTTACAATTGTTAATTCATATGGGTTTTTACCAGCATGGCGGAAGGTGGATTAAACTAATGCTCAACAATTTTTTGACGTCAATCGAGTCTCAATCATTGCATTGTTAGCTTGCATGGCATTAATATTTACTTGATTACTAAAGCTATTGAGCCCACTTAGCACTGTAATTTCCATGTAATGTCAGTTATTTTAATGAGCTCAATATTGATCGTAGAATCAATTTAAATACTTTTCCAAAGTTACTCTACACATATGATTGGATTATTGGTTGCCTACTATAACTTTCTCCAATTATGCATCGCATCAAAAAGTTTTATCTTGTAAATCAGTGAAAGTGTTGATGCAAAAGCTATTTCGGTTTTGAACAATAAAATCTCAGCATCTGCTATACTTCCTAACTTCTTCAAGTGAAAAACGAGTTTTACTTTAAACAATGTAAAAGATGCTTGAATGTATTCAGGAATTTGAAAGTTTTTTGTAGTTGAAAATTATATCCATTATTATACAGTCTAAAATGAGTGAATTTTCTGGTGAACAAGAAATTCTTCACGATTACTTGCAAAATTGAGGACTGAGGATGGGTAACGTTATATTTTCTCCACGTATTAAAAAATGATTACCATTACTATATTACTACGCATAGAATTACATGTAAACCACAAAATCTAGAATATCTAGCCGATTTTGTCAATGCAAGTATTTTAAGTCAAGGTAGACTTGATAGTGCGACAAGAGTTTGACATGGATTATCAAGTATTTCCATTTTGGAAAGAAAACTTATCTCCACTAGTCGAGGAACTTTTTCTTGAGTCACTCTGTTATTCGTGTTTGGTAGGACGGGTATTATATCGCACCGTGAAATTTCAATTTCTCGTTGAGTCACAAACAAAAAGTTTTCCAGAGGAATACATCCTTTTCAAAAGTAGTCTGCAGTTTATGCTATAGAGCTGACAGGTTTCTACATTCCATAGAAAATCTTGCTCCTTATGTACATAGGAACAGATCATATTTCTCAAAATTCTGGAGTCAACGTCAAACACACCACTTTCAAAGTAATTATTCGTAGCACACAATTGGTAAATTTTGTAATTACTATTAATATAGGTACATTTAAATTGAACTATTCTCCTGAAAGTCATAGTAGGTAATCAAATCGTCTGTTCTCGGAACATTCGAACATAGGATGTAAGACTATTGTTGGTTGTTGCAGTTTGTATCTTTGCATACGAAATTGAACGGCATCGCCCCAAAAGTCATTTTGTAACCCCGCACCATGTGCCTTGGGGCTTTAAACTTGCAGATGTACACGGTACATTAAGAACTCCATTTCAGTACGGTATGTATGCAAATTCATTTATAGATTACAAATGCATATCCGCAATTTGACTGTCTGGAAAAAAGTCGTATATCTCGTAAAAAATAAATCTTTATCACATTTAACCCCAATAATATTCATTTCCTGTCAGCACACACCTATTTGTGGCGTCTCTTCTCAGGATTCCACGTTTTATTGCATGATTTGATTCGGTTCAGATGTTTAAAGAAAGAAATAGATATTCACAAGGCGAAAATCCTATCATCGCAAGGCATTATTTAAGGAAGTAATTTGGAATAAATCAGAATTGGCTGTCGTCCGACCACCGCAATGCAACGTTACACGCGTAAATACATACAGTATCCCTATCCCTTGTGGGAAAAAATAGCGTTGGATACACACCCCTCAGTTCATGTTCATGTATTCTAAAAACGAATTTAGAAAGGAAGCCACACAGTAAGGAGCTCCTTAAACATAAAAGAAGTGAAAACCAGGATAAAATTTATGACTTCACTGTATAATACTGCAATCTAATAATGTTAAAAGACTGATGGAACTTACAGTAATGGTAGCTCTATTTTGTACCAAAGACCACGTTCTATTTCGCGGTGGATCTCGATGATAAACGAAATAAGTATATTATATTCAAGGCTTGTGAGTACTCTTAAATTTTACTCGCATTTGTGTTTGCCACGAGAAGGAATGTACAATTTTTGTATATATCGGTAATATACTGTTACAGTTTACAAATAGATGAGTAAACTGTCAACCTCCTCTTTCTTCTTCACTATGATATGTCTCTTCCTACGTAAATCCAGAAATATAGTGATAACGGGAAATGCATACATTCTTCGAAATGATGACAAGACAAAAGTCATAACAGTAAAGCTCGCACGAATGTATGTTGGTTATTGCACTTTTGGATTTATTTCTACAATGCATCATGAATGTAATACTGTATCCATTGTAGGAATTCACATCAAGTTGATATCAAGGAGCTTCCGTGTTTCTAATGTTGAGAAAGCAAAGTTGTCGCATTGAAACTGCGATGCTGTAATATTATTCACATGGTAAATGTGATTGAGCATGTTTGTCCTTCATGTAGCACGCTCTTATTTTTTGTGGACCATAAAACATTGAAACGAAAAGTTTTTTATCTAAGCTAAAGTAGACAAGAAAACTTATCCCAGTTGGGTTGGCATTGTCGGTACGGTAACTACAACTGCAAACTTTTACCATCTTGAAGAATTTATTATTAGCAAATACAAATACAACGCAAACAAATTTTGATCAGTGTCTATGACTGGTGCAAAATAATTAAAGCTACACTTTCAATTTTAGTGTGGTCTAAAAATGACTATAAAACAATAAAATACGTAAAAATGGCAATAAAAAACTATAATGTTTATGAGAAAGCTGAAATAGTTTGGTTTCTTGGAGTTTTCTAGTTTTTTTGTCATTTTATATAATTTATTAGAATTTTGGAATATTTCTTTGTAAAGACAGAGCAAAGTTATCAGAAAGCAACAATCACGTTTCTGTTGCAAAGATGGAAAAGAAAAATACACGTAACCAAACCAGATAATGACAGTAGGAGAAGAAAGAAAGACATTTTTTTCTAAGGTGGAGCAGTTTGCATTCACAAACATTCAATTGTAGCTCATGCGTAGCCCGTCGTGTACAGGACAACATATATTCGTAGAGGGAAATGATTTTTACAACAATAATTTACTCCGCAACATAAGCATCTTTTTCTATACCAGTACACTACATTAGTGCTGTTTGTAAGTTAGTCGTACTTGCTGTACCAATACGATAACGTTGTTGAAGGTAAATTGTCTAACCATGAGCACAAAATAAATCTTTTTTACCTATTCGCTGAGATTTGTGAGCAGTCTTTTCACTTCATTACAATCCCTTAATTTGTGACAAGCACAACAATAATCAAGTTATGTATTACATGTTAGGTTAGATTGCAAGACTGTGACAAAGAAGCACTAACAATGTAAAATTTACTTCATTGCATCATGGTTTCTTGTAGTTCTCGTGGTTCTACTTATGAAAAACCAAAAACCATGAATATACATAGAACTGCCTTTAATAGTGATTTATGTCGCTTTTAGTGCCAGGGAGTCTCTAGAGGATAATTATAGCGAGACCAAGGAGAAAGTGCTCACTTTGTAAATGGGAAAATTTTATTCTACTTTAACTTACTTAGAATCCCATTTCCAACCCACTTCAGATTGAAGCGAAAATGTATTACGTTTTAGAGTCGGAGCAATTAGTTATGATAAAAAGAAAAATACTCGAGGTATACATGATGTATGTTTGTGAAATGATCAACCCATTTAGGAAGAAAAAACGCAAATGCTAGCGTTGCTTTTGACCGCTAGAAAGCAACTAGAACCTTCTCACTCACAAAATGTTTTTACCTTTGTATTTTTAAACCGCAAAGCAAGCATAAACTTACGAATTTCATTCAACTACTTCAAGTAGGAGGATACCTCACCTTACTCGAAAATTAGTTAAGGGAAGTTGCATGTTGTATCTATACAATAGAAACAAAGCTAAATGTTTTACAAGATGCAAGAAGGAGCCTTCATTTACCCCAACTTTTTTTCTTTTAAAATATAAATATCCTTCCACTGATAGTAAACACGGATATAGTAATAAATATATGCATAAGAAAAAGCCACAAAATGATATTCCGCTATACATGCGAATACCAGATAACGAGCGACACATAAAGTTATAGTGGAAAAAAGTATATTCCATACAACATAAGAAAATCCCAAGACGAGGGACAGACAGGCAAAGGAACTGACGAGGTCCCAGGTCGCATCACAAAGCTGAAGGATCTTTTGAAAAGATTTACGACAATGCTCCAACATTAAAATGCAAACACATGCCTCACATCTTATATCATATGTTGCAAAGAATGTATCCAGGATTTTTTGCAACTGTTTTCAAGTGTCGGCTACCATTCACAACGTATAAAATGACTTTCACTAACATTAGGAATTCTTTGCCTGCTAGAAACCGAAATTGACGCTGTTGCAAATGTTATACTAGATTACATATATAAATTTAATATAGGGTAAGTCCCCTGAGCAGTTTGAGAGGTACATGAATGAAAGTGACTTCCATGAAAATTAGACTCTCTTTGCATTAAATATATACAAACATGCTTAAGCTTTTTTGGGTCAAATTTGCCCTTCTACGATATGAACAAAAATTGGATATAAGTTTTAAAACGCATAAAACTAATTTCCTAAACAAGAAACAAACTCGAAACCATCAATGAATTTTAAAACCGGAATACAAACGTATTTTTACTTGCTATGTCAGTGTCAGCTAAATTAAATTAGTAGAATATTATTTGGCAATTATAACTTCGTCTTAGTTTTTCTGCTGAAAATACGGGCTTCCATTTAAAGATAACTTCTGAGTAGACTAACACGCACACATACAGCATCATTGAAGGCAGAGTTTGTTCATAACAGCCTGTCGTTTCATTCAGCTACTTTAGCTGAACGAAAACACGGCAACACACCGCATAACGAATATTTAATGACTTAAAAAGCTCACATAAAGGTAAGAAAATAGTACTGCAATTTATTACCACATTATGTTTGAGAGCACGACGGACAACGGGTGTAAAAAGTTGAACAACCAATGGACACCTAGGACGACTTCTACAGTAACGGGAAAAGAATCGACACAGGGATGGTGGTGGGTGAGATCTTTCCAGAAGGGGTGACAACGCAACTAACACTTCTTCCGCTTGATTTTTTCCCAAAAGTTCTCCAGCCTAGAACAAAATGAAATCGAAATATTATTTGTTATAAAATTCGTTTTATGTGTACTCTAGACATCATTACTAGCGTAATTGGAGGTTGTCCATAAAAATGACTAAGGTAGCGTCATCAGATATAGCAAATTTTTGTCTTGATCTGATTCATAACACGGACAGAGTAGGGTAGCTTTAGGTACCCATCATCAAAGAGCATCATCGTACCATTTTTGGAGTAAAAAAGTTGAATTGCATTTTAAAACTAATATTAGTATGGGTCACGCGAGCCAGGTTAGAATTCACACCTAACTTTAGCTATTGAAGAAATGTTGCCAAAAGCGTAGCACAGTATAGAAAGTTTCATGTTGAAAATCTGTCTGCATACATATTACATGCACTAATGATATTCAAAATGAACATCAATCAGACATAGAAATAAATTAGGCATTAAATAAGTTACCCAGAATTTGCCATAAAGTATGAAAGTCTGGAACTGCAAAGTTCTTTAATTTCCGAAGAAAATTTAATAGCCTATGTTACAAAAACCGGGGAAAATTGCAGCTCAAATATCGTTTAAAAACTTTGAAATGCCAAACAGATTATGAGTTAGACTGGGCAATGTTACAACAAGTTCTAAAGGAAAGTCATTGAGAACTTTCAAACAGGAAGCGAGGAAGCTTACAACCTGACAGTAATTAGAAAGAACTGCGTGCTGTAGCATATTTTCATTTTCCACAGTTGTATTTACATAAAAATGGACTCTGTCAAACATCTGCTATTCTTGAAATAACAGAATGAGACCTTTTACTATCGCTGTTCTGGTATATGCTTGTATAAAATGACTAACATTAAACTGCAGCATTAGCTACGTACGTGTGTGGAGCTATTCTTAACTGGGAAATGTCAGATAATGACATTAACTGAAAGAAATGTTAAAGCCAGATCTCTTCTGCTAAATTTCCTGTAAGCACTGTAATGCTTGGAGAAAAGAAAGAGGCAAGCATTTAAGGTAATGTAATTATATGCTGTGCGGGCCTTTGATTAGCATATAGTACCGCGACTTTCTCAGCTCTCATCGTCACAGACATTGTGAGAGAAGCTCTCTTAATTATATCTTTCAGTTTCAATCACTCTGTTGTACCCACCCAACCAACGGCTAAACAAGCAGATATAGCGCAATGCATAAAAGTGAAGTCTGATGCGCCAGGAGTGGCTTGTCACAAACGGTTAAATGCAAGCAAGCCTTTTTTATGTAATGTGATGTCTCTTGTTAAGTTGATATATTTGAAATTTTGCTGTAACTTGCGATATGACAAAAGTACTTTTTGATGAACCGACGTATACGTAGATAGAAATGGAACTTTCTTTTGGAAAATATTTTCTGAATCATCTATTGACGCAATTGCATTAGAATTTCAGAATACCCCTTTATCTGAATCTTTTAGGCAGCTAACGATGAAATGCAATATAAAGGGAGTCATAAAAATCAGAATCTCGTAAAATTGTGAGGAAATAGTGCTAAAACTTCGAAAATTGTACAGAAATATATTTCAAACGGGTACAGTGTAGAAGCATGCCATTATGTTTTGCTATTTAAAACAATCGAAACTCAAATGTGAAATTATTTGCCAAAAATGTGTATATGTATCAGTATGAGTATATATTATTGAGTATCGAACATTATTCGTTAGTATTGGCTTACCGAATCGAGCAGAGTGGAAACAATTTCAATTGGAACATGAGCGATACAATCGTCTTGCAAGGGAGTGGTAGTGGCAAAGCTGACCAAAGACTGAAAAAGATAATTAAATGTAAAATTCAATAACACATAATTATGCTGTATTAAATTTGTTCCTTATGGTATGAATACACACATGAAATTCTATAATTAAAAATGTGGCACGTAGAGACTCAAGTCATATACAAAGTAATTAGTTAGGTTGCGTTTTATGTCATATTATTATTATGCAACTCAACTATGATCTGCAATGACGTCGATAATTTATATTATTAGTCCACAAAATAAGTCTCTATCATGGATCTAATCGAGAAAATAACAGTTTTTCCTCTTAAAATAACATTTTCCATGCGACCGTTGAAATTGGTGAAGCATACAACATTTTATTTTGTGGTCACTTTCCTTTCAATGCAATGCGATGACTATGTAGTATGCGATGTACTCGAAGCCCAACTGTCACCACCAGTTATAGAGCAGAACCAGTTGGCTCTCAGGTAAGGTAAGAAATGTCATTTAGAATGCAAAGGGTAAGATTTTTCATAAACCACGTATTATTTCCTAAGCTTAGTCAAGCACAGATACGACGGAGACAGGAATAGGACACGGCACGATATTGAGTCATAAAAATTAAGTGGATTTTTCTAAGGATGGCAGTTTGCAGTTAAACCGATTTATCAGCTTCTTGTACTAAAGACGTTTTCCATTTCATGAATAACGTGAACTATGTACGAAGTAGGGTCTTTTCGACCTCATCCTGTCGACAAAATGTTATATGAGCATAAGGTAGCTAAATAAAAAGGTAAAATGGCGAAGCGTAGTTAACGAATGTTTTTTTGAATGGTGTAGACAACTAGATGGCGAGGAGCATTTTTCATATTTATGTAATATCCTTGTGATCACAGAAAACCCAAAGTTGAAGTTGGCGTCTTCTCCACAAAACTCTTATTATTAAGTGCCTACCTATGTTATCCAATGCGTTATCTGCATCATATAAAAATGTATATCACAATTATGAAAGTACTCAAATTTTGCGGCCAAGTTCTTCTCCCCCTCTTTTTTTGTAAGTCAAATGTAAAAAAATCTATTCATATGTGAAAATGTCGGCTTTCTTCCAAATACGAGCTTGATGGACTGAAGAAATGTATTTGTGGACGAAACGGATAGTAGATGATATAATGATGGTGCTTCTGGTAGATGTTGTCCCATATTATTACTATTATTATTACTGTCATAACGTACGACTTGCAGGCTCATTTAAACTTGCAGAGATGATAAGTTGGTAATATCGAGATTCCTTAGTAAAACGTGCGTACATGTGGAAAGGCCAACTCATCTATAGCATCACACCGAGCCAACCACCATTACGTGTGGTAGCTGGGAAATCTAGAGGTGCCATTCCAAACATACATACAGTATGTAAAGGTAACCCTCACCACAAGTTTCACCCTGTCAGATAAAATATTGAGCGTGAAAGTCAAGTTCTTTCGATAGGGAGGTGATGATGATCGTTATATGAATGAACTACCGTGATGTTTACTTGAGTTGAGTGGGGATGTTGTGAAAGTGGAATGAGGCAGGCAGGCAACTGTCAGAAACGTAAGTTTGTAGCAGTAAACGAGAAACTGGGTTTCTTTTTGTACGATATCAGTAAGTTAGTAGGGCTGGAGAAATGTGGAGACAGAAGATGCGTTTTAGTGACAATGGCTTAATAAATTATTCCTTTGGAATGGCCATTAAACCTAGTGTAAGTGATGATACGGGGGAGATTCTGATATGAGGTTCTTTTTCTTGGCAATTAGGTATCTTTATCAACAGCATATATAAATTGCTATCTTTGTATTGTGCTTAACAGTAGGATTATATAATATTTATGGACGTGATGATATTTATTGTTTATCGAAATAATAATAAATAATAAAACATCTGAAGTTCTTGTGACTAATTTAGAAATAAATTCTTCACTTGCAATAGTTTAAAATTTTGCTTTTTATATTCGTGTTTGTCAATTTCGGAATTAATTCCACAACTCTCATTTGAATAGGTAGTTTCACTGGTAAGTATTTACTGGGGCAAAAATGCCTTCCCAAGGATTGTTATGTGTAATTATATGTTAATACGCTTGTTTTATGTTTATCCCTATGTATTTGCTCTGCGTATTATCGTGAACTGATATGGTAGTCGAAATTCGCATTATCAAAATTCAAGATGTAACATCGCAACTTCGTTAACCGATAATCCTTTCTGCGCCTTAGCTTAGGGCTGTCCTCTCCAAAGTAAAAAATGGATGTCGATCTTGGACACATAAGTTTTGTTTATAAGACAAAGTCACAGCACGTTCAATTTCGTTAGGCGCGGTCTAAACAAGAGGTCTTGTTTATCGGTGGTTAGACTTGTTTAAGTGAAACATTGTTCATTGTCATTCAAGCCTGGTAGAACTGTGATTTTAATCTCCAATGAGACTCACCCAGTAAAACCATATCCTTCAAGATAAATCCCACTTAAAGGCAAGATGTACCAGGAAGAATAGACGGAGGGAAAGTGAAAGAGCTGCTGTAACTATGTACATACAAACACACACGATGGTGCGCACTACACATGCTGCATAATGGCCTTCCAATGCTACACTATATGGCACTTGCTGGCATCCGTGAAACGAGAGGAGAGAAAAGATGTCACCAGTCTTTAAATTGACAAAGACGAATGGGGGTCTCCACTTGGGAGGTTGGCTAAGGCATTAGAGAAAGAAAAGTGGGGTGGCTGCCAAAAGATTTGTCTCAGATACAAAAAGGGCATCATTTAAAGACTTTTCTTTCCGTGGAACTTGGAAAACTCAAGCACTAAGTACTACTTGAAGATGAACTGAATAAAAGGGTACATAAGTTTTTTCCCTCTACCACTACACCATTTTTTTCTTCTCTTACCTTCACCACATTCTCTCTCATGTCTTACCTTCAGAGCATTAATTTAGTTTTCTAAGAATCCAACTTCGTCAAGTACCTTCGGCAATACTATACACTACTTTCTTCCAGAGAATAAAGGTATCGCCACTTTTTGTTTAAGAGGGTTCTTCAGGATTCTTTCTTGATAGATGAAAAGCAGACAACAGTTTTTTATACTTGGAAACAAACAAAGTAAAGTATCGTGGTGCTTTAATTACGTCTTTTATCCCAATATTAAATTTTGACACAAAGTTTCACAAAATTGTTAATCGTCCTTCGAGTTGATTTATGATTGTAATGAATTAAGATTTTCTCGCCTCCCTTATGGCATTTTTGTATTTAAATTAAAATATGAGGAAAGAATGTAAAATATGTACAAGAAAACGGATAAATTAGCGAGCAGTGTCAGTGTCTTCATATTTATTTAGCTGAAGGCAGAAAAATGGTTGAGACTGTTGAGGGTAGAGACAGTAATGAAATTTCTCTAGACTTTTAAAATCTTTTTAGAAAATGTTATCAGCTCTTATCTTTCTACCAACTTGCTGTGCATACGAAAACGGCTATGCAGATTGTGTCTCTTCGTTTTCATTTTTCATCAAGGAAAAACTGTACAAGGATGGAGACGTGATCGAGAAAATTGAACGGATAAAAATGATAAAGTTGTAAGAAAACTTTGTTTTCATTGCAGTAAAAGTGTTTCTCATGTAAAATACTTAGCATTAGGGGTACTAGGTACTACACTAGAAAGAATTCCACTTTCAAATGGAAATAATATCTCAGAGTTGGATTCTCACTGAAAACTAGAATCTCCATAAGTGTGCGGAGGCATATGTCTTATAAGAATAGAATCACTGACTGTAAACTGCTTTCTTTGCCTTTTTGGGAAATTCCTTTGCAAGCACAGTTCACATTACCAGATTTCTTTTTTACTCTGGAAATAGATATGCTAAGTTTGCCTTAAGTGCCATTCAGTCACTGTCAGTTTTGGAGTGTGCAAGAAAAAGGAGGTTTCCACAATATACAAACTTTATGAATGACGTTCGATTCCACGCGATCCTCTACAATGCACCATTATCTGCTCGTGTGATTTTCTTCACCGTCGCGTCCTTTTCTTGAACGATATTTGGGAGAACTTTGAACGACAAAAGACAATATATATGGAATGCCAACGCCAGCGCAAATCCATTATTGCTTAAGTGCAATTTTCTTCCAAGAGTCCTTGATTTTCATTTACATATTATACCACCACATTGTTATAAAGAACTTATTCATTACATTAGCTGTATAAAACGGAGGAGGTCTAACTAAACAATCCTCACACTTGTTTGTCAACTGGTACGAGATGAGATGAGAAACTACACAGGTGATCCATTTCCTTTTTACTCAAACTGAAATTCCGGAAATTACTCAGAATACACATGGTTCGATTTCTCTTGATCTGAGCTGTGTTGCAAGATTCTATACTTGCAAACGGATGGGTGGATGATTCAAGTTTAGTCCTTTCACTCAGTTTATTAGCATTTATGGTGTTCATGAGTTATTTTCAAGATGAGGCAAGTCCAAAGACACATTTGCTATTTTGTTTGAATGACAGTGGATGGGTCTTTAGGTACTACGTCCCCGCAATTTTCTAACACATCCATCTAAGCATACGAAATCTTTGATCCTGGATGGTACGACCAATTTTGGTGACTGTATACTGGCAGATGTACCATGACGAAATATAGGGCCTAAAGTGAAAGATATATAGGGAAAAGGAAACCATTCTCATTAATACCCACCAAAACTGTCTAGTGTCTGCTTTTTCTGATGAACGATTAAAAAGGCCTTCTCTCTGCCCTGGTGGATGTAACGATCCGTAATGTACAATTAAAGGGAAGATGTAGATGTGCCCAGCCACGTGAGGAGAAAATGTTGGCTATAGTTGGACACGTAAATTGAGTCTTATTCATGTGTGTACTCACACATATACCTACAAAGCGCTACATTACTTCCTTAACAATAAGGGCTCGTCTGGTTGGCCTTGTCAGGGAAAAACAAGCCTTGGCGTATAATTGCTTGCACGTCGAGTATCTACGTCTATTGGCTGCTGAGTATTTCTCAGTGTAGCATGGTAAATGCACACACATCATCTACTTCTTTTACTTACGAAAAGGACAAAAGAGAAGGAAATAATTTCTTTTGCCACACAAGAGGAAATGAGATGATTGAGAGCCGTCAGAAGCAGCAGGCCGTTAGCTTACTCATGTTCAATGAGGAAAAGGTAGAGTTTTTATCTGGGTAGTATCATGACATCGTGGAAAAAGCCTGTATGTCTGACAAAGCATATGGCCTTTCCTCTAGTGGGGTATAATAGTAAGAGAGGGATGTGTATACTTTGTTTCCAATTTGGTTGCTTACACCCTTTCGTTGTCACAGACTCACAACGATGCTCACAAGAAAATTCACTGATAGCTTTGCATTCACCATAGACAAGACACTCGTTTGGCATATTTTGGATAAAGAAGAAGATGGAGAAATGCTAAAAGCAGGGAAATGATGCGTCTCACGAGTTATGGGNACACTCGTTTGGCATATTTTGGATAAAGAAGAAGATGGAGAAATGCTAAAAGCAGGGAAATGATGCGTCTCACGAGTTATGGGCCTAAGCCACGCCTAAGTTGATACCTTTTTGAAAAATTTCCTCATCGTTAATGCACTAGATTGATAGAGGGCTTGCATGCAAACAGCGAGACCACACAGCTGTATGCGAACTCATCACTGCTCACAGTACGATACATAACGCTCATGATCAGTGTTTTTAGGGGCGATAAAAGTGTTTTTCAGAATGGTATTCCAAAAACCAAATTCTTGAATCCTTGAAACCCACACGAGTTTCATCACTGTTTGTAGTTCACCTTTTCATTTCTGGTTTGTACAGTGTGGCTTGGAAGTTTTGTTACAAGTGCCAAGGATGCCTGGAAGACGGAAACCAAAAGAAAGAGTCGAAATCTAAAGGACAATAATCTGAGAAAAGGGAAAGTGGGAGAAAGGCTTTCAAGTCAAATACACTGATAAAATCTAATGGGAATCAATATTAATGACCTTTCCATTTGGGAAAGTGAAGTACATTAGTAATAACATGGTGAAGACAGAATAAATACACATAGTAAATGGGACTATGTAAGAATGAGAATTTGTAAATACGTACATCTCTAACACACTTCTCAAAATATATTTTACCAGCTTTCTTTCTGTATGGAGCCTCCGCTACATAGTCTCATTTTGATAGGACACAGTGCAATCTAAGCTTTACAATGATTAGGAAGATGGTTGGGTGGGAGTAGGGGTAGATGATCGTTTCCACTCTGTTGTCATGTACTTGTGAGGTCCATGAGTGCATTAATAGTTGGCAAACGCTTCTCTGATACAGAAGCTCATAGTGTTCGTACTTCCTGCCATTTTTTTTATTTCTTGTCTTCTATTTTTCTTTCTACTTTCCCTTCGCTTGGCGACTCTCTAGTGATGATGGTGTGGAGATGCAAGCTTGTAAAAATAACTTGCCTCAATTCATCACACATTATTACGCAAAAAGTAATTTAGTGCACTTCTAAGCTCCTCCCACTCTTCTAGTATTGCTATCACCCTGTTGTATGAAATATGAAAGCCATTGTCATTATTACTAAATAAATGCTATCCCATCATCACAAATCATTGAAAATGAACATTATGACATGATAGCAGCAACTATTAAGTGGTAGAGGGCTAGACAGTAGATGAATGAGGCGGATTATATCTAGACTTCCCCTTTTATTTATTGGGCTGCACTACGCAAGTATAGCTAAGTTCAAAAAAATAATAATGGCCCTTTTCCGACATAATAGAGTTGAGTCAATCATTACATTCTTTCATTCATGATGAATGACTGCGTATTCGCACTGATATGTTGCTCCGTATATCAATCAATACGAACTGCAGGTTGATGCCTTCGCTTATGTTGTATATGGTGTGGGGCTGATGTGCGTGTATAAATTATGCATGGATTGATCTGACATTAGCAGTTTCCTCATCATAACTTGTTATCATATTATTACCATATAAATTAGTCAGTATAGCAGTGCCACCACGTACAAATTATGTTTTTGGCTACACACCTTGACTTAAGTAACTCTCATCATTTAACCAAAGACAGGGAATTCCCATCTTATAAGGATCTCACTGATTATGTTTTAGCCTTAATAACGTTCAAGTAATATACAATGGTGGCGATGCTTTCGTTTTCCGATCTAAAACATTCGAAAATTAAGTAGACGGAAGAGTGGATAGGACGTGATTTGCATATCAATGCAGAATAAGAAAACACTTTTGTCAGTTTACTTTCACATACGTGAGCGCACATTTTGGCTATAGGATTAAACAAGTGGTTTCCGGTAAGCAGGCATTATATTTAGCTACATATCTTCGTAAGAAAGACGAAACGAGTCACTGCTCCAAAGTTGCTATCGAATTACACTCTGTAGTGGTGAATCTGAGACGTATATAATATTTTTTATTTGACTTTAATTAACTAGTTAAATTCGATGGAAATGTACGGTTAAGCATTAAATTAAGGTGGCAAACCTGGAGAAAATACTTCTCTTGTGATAAATTCTTTTCTTTTCTGTAATTGACCTAGATGATTGTTTTTGACAAAATAATAATGAGGCTTCAGAATTTCCACGACTATTTTGAGACATGCCTGTTAACGTCATTTTGCTTCATGTCGTGCAAAAGTTTGATAGTATTTATTTTACTTTATTTTTAACGAGCAAAACATCCATGTGTACTAATATGAGTTCTAATTATGTCAATAAATCCTGTGCACAAGAGCGATTACAAATGTCACTAACCAGATAACTAGAACTTTAGCTTTAGCCGGAGAGGATTTGTTTTTGGATGATATCCCTAGCGTCTTCAAGTAAACTGAGGATTATGCGCTAGGAAAATTTCAATTTTCCTTTGAAAAACAAAAGGCTTAGATATAAGAAAACAAGATGAAGCATATTTTCCCAGACAAGGTACATGATGGAAAAGTTAATTGCTTCTTGTGTACTCACTTTCATATAACAATCCTTAATAATATCTCAAGCTTCACAACTCCCTATTCCTGTTGTAAGCTTCTCTTCAGTTTCGTTTTGAATGCAAATCCTGGCAAATAACGTACGCAAAATTTGAATTCAATGTATACCCATGATTACCTTCATCCCAACAGACTGAAAAAGTGATAGTATATGACTCGCTAAGGTATGTTATACAAGTCTTTAGGAGTGCAATCATTTAAGCGATGAGATACTATTCAAGGAAAAATGAGTTTTCTTTGTGTACATCCTCTTCTGTCATTGGGCCTAAGATCATATTAAGTATATAGCTATTTAGTTGAAAGTATCCTTATTCCTGGTTTGCCTATTATTTCTCATGATTTTCCTCCATTTCACGGACCGCGAGAGGAAAAAACCCGGCAAACCATAGATTACACGCAGAATAGCATGTCTGAATGCTATATTGTCAAAGGTAAAATTGTACAGCTGTTTTCTCTTTTCAGTAAAATAACATATATTTTTGGCATTCAACTTCCTCTCAGAGAAAAAAAATGGATTTTTACAGCAGCAAAATGAAAAGCAAGAATATCCCTATACACTTTATATAATTTTGTATATTAAGAAAATACGAATAGAGGGAACGTATTGAATGAAGAAATATATAAGCAAGATTTATTGTTGACAAAGTCGCTGATGAGACAGGTTGCCTCCGCTTCAGTGCACTTTCTCTTTTCAGCTCAAACCATATACTCACTTATTATTATATGGAAAAGAATATTTAAAAAATCCAGGAAAATCGTAACTCACAATTTCACAGTCGTCTTGAATGAATGTACACTCCTAGGTAGTTGTTTCTGTTTTAACTTTTTTTCTTCGCAAATAAAACATATTTCTGTTTATTTGAGGCTTAGCTTAATAGATTCCTAGTTCTTAGCTGGGTTTTTCCTTTCTTTTACATTTTTTTCTATCACACGTGCACATGAGTTGTTGAAATTACTGGAGGTGTAACTAGCTATGTACCTATATATGTATATCGGACAGACAGGAAAGCACAACCTGTATATTTACATTTACTCAGGTCTATTCTGGTTGGGGGTAGAGCGTAATCTGGGAGGAAATGCAAAGAGATGTAAAACGCTTTGTGCTGACAAACGTGAATAATTTACGAATGCTTTGGGCTGCAAATCTAGAGGAAACCGTTGTGTGAGTTAGTTGAAAAGAAGCTTGGGATAACATCGACGAAGGTTATAAACATGAAAATGTCAGAAAGCATGTATACCAAGAACCATGCCGCTTTTTCAAGTGTGTAGCTTTTTGTAAATAAATATTACTTTCGGTAGCTGATTCTATAAATGGCGATCAGAACGTAGTGGAGGAGAAAGTTGTGTGTAGATGTGTGTACTCGTAGACTATAGTAACTAGTAATCATATAGAAATTGAAATTTTTTTCTCAAGTTGAGAAACTCGTGACAAAGAATTTTTTCTTGGTGTTCCTCAAAGAAACAAGGTTGGGTTAAAAGAAAGTATTAAATTTTGACATAAAAATGTACCTCGCGAATATGGATGAAAAGTATGCTATATTTATTTAGGAGCAGAAGCAAAAAACGACGCTTGTGTGCCTGTATGAGTATGTTTTCTTTCCAAATTGCAATTCCCAAGATGTCAGATTAAATTTACTAGAGACGGAGACAAGTGTACATGGAATAACGACAATTGAGAAATGTGTGATGATATATGCATAATAAGATAGAGGACGAGAAAGTGGATATGATTTAGGTGAAAATAGTTGTATTTTCTGTGAAAACTCTGAAATTGAATGCCTCGAGTCGTAGAATAAAGTGAGAAGAGTCATTTCAACATTCCCGTCTGAAGGAAAAGCAACTGTGAAAAATTTATAACTTGAGCGTGAAATGATATGGAAATACATACACAACAAAATGTTGTTCTTCAGTGGAAATGCGAACAGGGAAAATATGAGTTGAGAAGGTAATATGTGGGATAAATGGATGTACTTTTTTCTTCTTTCGGCTTACCTTTAATTCCTTGAGAATCACCTCTGGACGTTTGGATGAACGCATCAAGTTCTGATATTTGTAGATATTTTTCTGTAAATTTAAAACAGCCACTGTTAGAAATGCATGACTAGGAGGTTAGTAGCTTTCATCTTTTCACTCTTGAGAGATATTCGTTTCCAGTTAAATTCGATTTAAATTCGATCTAAAACTTTATTTCTTTTACTTGTCACACTCAACTTCACATACCTATATTCTTCGCAAATCTTTTGAGCATGCATGACTTTATTTGATACGTATTACACAAGGGAGGTTCATGTGTAACGAGCCTTTTCAAGTGCATTTAACCGTAGATCCCCAGTGAAAAACTTACTTATTTATAGATTATCAAGACTACCAAAAAGCTGTCAGCCAGTGAGTTACATGAGTTTACGTGTAAGACATCCCTTGTGCTTTTAAAAAAACGTTAAACTCTTACACACAAAATAAACCGGAAAACAAACTCTTGAAAATAACATTTAAAAATGCCCAGTCTAACATCACATTAGTCGTGTTATGAATGTGACATAAGGTACAATCATTTGCACATAAAGTATGTCTCATCTAAAATCAAATTTGATTTACAATGCGGCTGTAGCCAGGTTGTTCACGAAAGGGTAACCAATGTCGTGTGGTATATTGAGAAAAAAATATGACGTTCAGTGAAGAATACTAATGTTCCATGAATTCCATAATATACCATTGTTACTACGACATACACCCATCTTTCCTTTTCTGCTGAAGTTTCCTTTTCTCTAGCATGAAGCGTAAAAAATTGGCTTTAGCTCGATGAGGTTTACTCACTTGGTTTTTATGTCTAGGCAGTCTTACATTTTTCAAATGTGTCGCTTGACGTACTCATATCAAAACTCATCTGAGATACAACCTCGTTTTATTTTGAACAATGAGGTATATTCCAGAGCATAAGTATATAACTTTATCTCTCTTATTGCTATTATCACATCACCTCAATTACTACTCATATATCATATAAATAATTTAATCCCAGTGTCTGCTTCCCTTAATGAACCAAATTGGACAACCTATTATTATGGCTTCGCATGAAAATAAAATGACATTGAGAATGAGTATTAGTCATGAATAACTGTGAGACGAAGAAAGTATGTTTATTTCATTACTTATAACAGGCTATAACTAAGTCTAGAGTCCTGGCGGTATATCTTCTTATAACGCTCCCTTGATACTAAATGCGACCTATAGAGTGACTTTATGACATGGCATGACAATTTCGAAGGCTCTACTTTCTCTTGAACCATGTATGGTCGTGATTCATGATACTGTGAACATGAATGATAGTTATGAGCAAAATCTTATTTTTGGGTTGTCAGATTTCTCAAGGAGAAAGTATCAAGTTTGGATTGATTTGTATTCCAAGCTAGTCCAGTTTTGACACATTCGTAAGAAAGAAGACTACTCTCAATTGTATCAGACAAAACAAGCTACAACTCCAGTGGCATTTGGAGAACCACATAACATAAAACCTAGTGAAGAACTGAGCCTCTTTTGTACTCTGAACAACAAACATATATGAACTTTTTTTTTCCTTTTCGCCAGCATGTCCACGTCTGAAAATACATATATGCTCGCATGCTACTCAAAATTCTGAGGGCAGTAGATAATCCAGAATACAATTGAGTCAACACAAACAACGGTGGGAATTGTATGTAATATAAAATCAAATCAAGAACTTGATGTTGATATACATTAGCAATTTCATCCAAGAAGCAAAGAATTGAGGTGGGTCCACCAGAAAATTCCTATTTACTTTCTTTACCCACGAAGGTTATTTTGTTAGGATTTCACATTTATTCTGCTATTTTCTCTTGGAAGTAATTGAGTTATATCCGAGTCAGCTTACCTTCCACAAAATGGAATAATACCATTGATCCCGAACATAAGCATTGGAACCCTGAAATAAAAAAGAGAACATGATTTAGGCATTTAGTATTGTATTAAAATTTAGCTGACTCAAAAGTTGTCAAATACGCACCCAGAGGATTTTTTTTACCACAGAGCTAGTGAACAGTGAACAGTCGGCTTACTTTTGTATTGCTTGCACTTGATAATACCCCTAGTTCCAGAGAAGAATACCAAGTAACCCCATAGTTTAGAGAGCCTACTTTACGTGTCTAGTTGGTGTCCTTTCGCTAGAAGTCATTAAGTCTGGTGTACTTCAATTTGACGGAGATGGAATGGGAAATGGAGAAAATTAGTGATTTAATGAGACTGATAAAGAATGAATTCGTGGACACATGTAACAAGCGTATTTGCATATTATTCTTACTCCTTACGATGTTTCAGAGTTTGAATGCCCATTACACACCGCACATTTTTCTTTTGTAGGGAAAAATAATAGAGGAAATGTAGCGCTTTGTGGACAAATTAGATTTGGTGGGAAATTGTGTCCCGTTATCACGAAGCACAAAGCACTTGCCAAATAAATACAGACGGGCACAAAGAACTCTCAAATACATTTCGAGCCTGGAAAGGACGTCGTCCTTAAAACTACGTAATATCATTAGAGTAGCACGATCTACAGCCTCACCCTACACAATCATCGCGCTAATACGAGTAGGCATCTTTATAAATGAGATATAATAGCTTTCTCTCATGTGTTTAAAAATATAATAAATATAAACATATAAACGTTTAAAAGGAAAGGATGAAAGAGTCCAGTTAAGTATAGGAGAGTCTAAATTGGATTATTTGCCTTGAATGAAGTGTGAGACAAAAACAATTAGACAATACCGATGGCAATTGCGCACACTGTAGTTGGTTTCCAAGTCCCAACAAAACAATTGTTTACATCGTAATCAGTAAAGTGACCTAATTTTTCCGCTTTATATTCACACGTTCATTTGTTTGAAACTAGTTTGCCGTTGCTAATTCTCAATTAACGCAATGTATTCTTTATACCAGCTTTATTTTGTGAATCATCTATTTATAAACGTGGCCAGTTAGCTATAAGATTTTACAAATGGAATAGACAATTTGTGGATTTTTAAAAAGAAATAATGCAACTAAATGGTTTCCTTTGAACTGCTAAACTTGACGTATTGTGAGGACCACCCATCGACCAAAATTTCGAAATGTACATAACAAATTTCCACTAAACTTTTTCCCTTTTTTGAGGAAAAAAAGTGAAATTGATAATAGTGAAGTGCTTTTATATGATATTATGTAGAATTGTATGGAATCTACATTATTTTGTATTATATGACCTTCTTTTTTTATTCCTTTCATACAAGAAACGCCACTAGAAAAAAGTAAAGTTTGTAATTTAACCAAGTGAAGCAAACAAGTCTGAGTCTTTTTACGACAGTCATAAAGATTACTAGGATCTTCTGATTAAATTAAGACGAATTTATTAGCCTGCAGTTACGTAATAACTGAGAGGATACACATGCAATCTTCCTTTCTCTATAATAAGTCACGTACGAAAAATAAACTCTTTTTAGCAATATTGTATACACTCGTTTGGTGAGTAGGGACACTTTTCCCAAGTATTTCCAAGCTCTTGTCATTGCTGAATTAGACCTTGCTACAGATTACTTTCCACGAATTGAATTTTCGTATTATTGCCTTTTAGCATCATCATCTAAAAAGGGGCTTCACTGCATAGAATCCTCTTCCCAACTCAAAGTGCGTCTTTCGCGTTGATTAACAGTGTAATTTTCCAAATGGATAGGGTGGAATGTCAAATCGGGAAGAGATAGCGAAAAGAAAATCTTTATCGGCTCACTATCACTTTGCAGAGAGTGTCACAATGAGAAGGAGAAGCGATACTCTTGTCGTGTTTGGCACAAATCAGGAAACATCCAACAGCGCGGATTGAACAGAGATAATCGGGATATGCACTTGGTGCGAGAATAAGAGTGGAAAGGAAACGCCTCTGAAAGTTAAGACATCATTTAGCAAGATGAGATAAAGTATTATGTTGCAGGAAACGGAAATAACAGAAAGAACTTGTATAATTCTACTATGCTCTCGCTATCACTACAACATGGGTAGTTGTTTGTGCATGCATGCGTTGAAAAAGAGAGAGTTGAGTGGGAACGAAGAAAAAAACAAGTTGTTAAAAAACTCTTTGTTTAAGTGAATAAAGTTGTCTGAATTGTGAGAAATGAGAAGAATTCTTGATGAGGTTAAAGTTTTGGAATGAAGAAATAATAAAAGGAGACAGATAAATTAGTCTTCTGGTGCAGACTTTTTACATTTTCAGTATTACCCATATAAAGTTTCATCTAGCCGTCACTCTCCAAAGCAAAGGAGAGGATTGAAGTAGTATTTTTTTCCGAAGGTAGGATCAGCTTCATTTCCGCCTTGAGATTTACGCTCAACAATCTTACAATAAATTAGAGAACGGGGTTTGGTGGAAAAATACAACAAACAACCCCTCTTGAATTTTCTCTTTGATACTTCTCGCCCTCAAGAATTTCTGTATAGCTTTCATTTCGACATGGTGGATTACCTCCATGGAAAATCACGAAACCAGTATTTCTACCAAAGTACTCAATAAGAGCCACAAATATCCCTTTTTAGTGCCTTTATTACAGTAAAAATACAAAAAAAGGATATTCTTGATGGAAATATATGTTCTCAAATAATTATAAAAATTGTCTCTAAATATAGCCAAGTCGAAGCTGGTATACATACAAAGTAATAATGATGTCGAACAAATAATTATCTTCCGTCATGGAGAGACGTTGTAAGGTGCCTAGCTATACTCTAGCAAGAAAAGTTTCCGTCTATTTGCTATTTACGTGTATTATCATGTAGCGTACACTATTAACCTGAATTTATGTGTTTTTTCTCTTTCTGCTATTTATCAGTACCTGTAGTCGATAAGAAATACTAAGAGTAATAATATCATACATTGAAACTACGTCTGCCTCTGCATCCACCAACAACACCCGCTACTAAACATATTGAGTATTCCACACACAGTAATTTCAATTGTGAGTTATGGCCAGTAGAGAAAGTAAGTTATCCTTTAGTAGTAACTCGCTATCGCCGCAACATATACATGCATTACATTGATTAACAGGGTGTACTTTCTCACACACTTTTTTCCGTCCAGAATAAAAAAATTAGTGAGAGGAGGAAAAATACATTATGTACATAGATTGGATCAAGTTTCATGATAAAATATAAATGAGGAGTAGTAAATCGATAGGTAATTATTACTACTACACTTTTTCTTACAAACTTTTTCTCTCTATTTTTGTAGTCACAGACAGAAGAAAAGTACTTTGGGGAGATACATGTTATACAGGTTGGAATATATTTCTTTCCCGTTGATGGCGAATATTACAAGAAGAAAGTAAACAAAACTTGATAAAGTTTCTCTGCAACTCGTATTTTAGCGAGATTACCTCAGACGCTCTTGAGCTTGGAGGAACATATGTTGCCTGGCTCAATTCTTTCAGGAAGAGATGCGATAATAAGAGGGTGTATAAGAGAAAAAGAAAGCTACAGTATAATCAAAAAGTTTTATTCATTTCTTTTTTAGTTCTCCTTAACAATATCTGGCATAAAGGGGAGCATGCATGAATTACTAACAATATACTGGAGGTAGAAATACGCGGAGGTAGAATTTTTTCGGTTAAAATAATGATGTAAGGCTGTGTCCGCATCCGCCTTTGATAGTCTGATACATAAAATAATAATAACCAGCAGAACGTCAAAATTGCAGGAGAACATTAGTTTAATTTTTTGGAATTCTAACTGCAAAAAACTATATTAAAATTTAATGCGTGTGCAATATCCATTATATTTCAGAAGCAGTATGATATGCTTCTAATGGCAGTCATAAAATGGAAATTATTAGTGCTACACAAATACAATGGTGAACTTTTATTTTGTCGACCTCTCTACGGAAATAGGAAATGTTAAGCGTATTTGATATGGCTCAATAATAAATTGTGTATTTGAAATTAGGATTTACCTACACAGCCACACTAAACTCTGTTAAAAACATTAAACATTTCGGAAAGAAAGGTCAAAACGAAGCACGTTCCCTTAAAGGCTGGTAGTAAAAGTTATACAGAAAGGAATAAAAACAAGTATTACCTTTGAGAACTTTATGCACGAAAATTTTGACAATTCTTGTACCAGAAAGACATATAACGGATCATTGTCACGATTTCTTTGTTTATGTTGGATAAATTAGTAGGACCAGATTGATCTTATGCGTGCATGTATTTGCAATATAAACATTAATAGTAGTCCAGTATTATTTTATCTGCACAGTAGAATGTGTGTAAATATCCTACTTGAGCAATAAATTGATACGTGTGTATTTGAACTTCACGAAATTCAAAGAATTTCTACAGCGTTCACCTCCACAGAAACGCCTACACGCCGATGCTCCCACTCTTTATGTATTAGCTGACGGCTGTTTACGTACATCTATACAATTTAGGCACACTTATAAAACCCTCAAGGAAGGAAGACGATGTTTGATAAAGGGAGAGTTTTAGCTGGAGAGAAAGTTGAGTATAATGCTAGTGTGGCTTCCACCGGACATGTCTGGCAGGTGGTCATTACCTCGCATGACTGCACTTCGACTAGTCGAAAAGTTTCTCAAGTTGAAAACCGATCATGAGGTTTGACCATTGGATCAGTGTCTACAACTTTGTACAGCCTATAATAAAGTAATACGTACATTTTCCCTGATGCCATCACACTTCTCTTTGAGTAGGGAAACGGGATAGAAAAAGAAAAATCGGATGACTTATTGCCATCAGTATGGTGTAGGGCGAAAGGAGTGGATACATGAGTGAAGTACGTGGACTTAGCACCTGCAACTCTGAATTTAGTAAGTGAACGAGAAAATGAATAGGTAGATGGGTGGTGCACCCAGTGCTATTTTTAACCAACGTACGACTCTTAGCTTGCTCTTTGATTAGTATTTTCTTCTCTGTCCATGTTACAGAAGAGCCGACAGGCTTATGTCAACGGTTGACTTTCGACCTGCCAAGTCAGTCAATTTCAATACCCAAAGTGAACTCTGGAGAAATCCAGAGCTAAGCAGCAGGCGACATACTACGCTAGCTGAACATTTCCAATCAACATCACGAACTCCCAGCAAGCATCCAGTAAGGATATTGGACGTAACGAGTCAAGGGAAAGAGTCATCTGATTTTGAAACAGTCGTACGACTCGATGTCCATTAAACAAATACAAACGTACGACCACTTTAATATCTATATCTACGGTAAATGCTATACATATGTTTAGTATTTTTAGGTATATACAGTAATGCAAACATAGTAAGCACATATTCAGCTGTGCTAACAGTGATCGTGATGAAAAGCGTGTGTGGTGCCATAAAACAGGAATTGAATACATATATCCGGTTCGTCTCCAACTTAAAAAGTGCATTTATATGGCATAATATTAAACTTTGCATGAAGTACATAACATGTATTCGAATTTCGCCTGCGTGACGCTTGATTAGGATCATAAATCCCCGTCACGTCGGTTTCTAATGGATTAATGTATGGATATAATGACTCTGATCTGAGGATTACTAATTCACGTCATTACACACCGAGCGCTATGGATAACACTATGCATAAATAGTAGAACCATATAAGAAAGTTTTTATAGGTGCAAAATGCAGTCGAGGGTTTATGCACGCAATGTTAATTTTAAGCCTGTGATAAATCCCTACTAATTCATCGACTACAACGCACCCATTACAACTTTTCAGTAGCGTGTGGCATTACAACTTTTTGCCTAGCTTATCTTTATCTGTAAAACTTTTACTGCTTTTACTAGATCGCTTTCAGATAATACGAATATAATACTAGGATACGGGAGGAATTACATGAGACGATAACAAAACGTCTGGGAGCGCAATCACCGATTTTTCCCTTGATTTACATGACTTTCTCAATCCTTCATTAGACGGGAGTGGGAAAGTAGACGGCGTAGTGGAATTAAATTAAAAAGACCAACGACCGTGGTGAAATGGGCTTGACACATTTGTCACATATGAACTTTCATTACGACGCAAACCCTTTTTCCTACATCGAATACTTGTAGGGTAAAGTCAATTCTGGCCTTTGTGCAGGATATGTGATGTATTACACCGTGTCGCAATCTGACAGGCTCAACTACACGATGAGAACATAATGCATTGCGCTTTTGTTCACCAACATGCGACAACTCATCAAGGGAAATCTCATTACCACGTTTGAAAATCCCGTTTTACTCGCATACCTAAAATGGGCTGAACTTGTAGACACACATTTCACATCTGGAAAAAGTGGACTAGTGTAGAAAACTTGGTAGGAGAGTGTGGTACATGAGCTTAGGCAGTAATTAGGAAATGGTAGTTATGTGTACTGTTGGTAAATAAATACAAGGTTGTATACATATCTTGGGAGCTGTGAGGTGAAACCACTTCAGAAGAGACGAATGGTGGAGTGATTTAATGAAATCCCACTTTATTTATTTATCATGTCATCCCACTCGAAATCAGATTTCTCCCGTACATACGTACTTGCTGAGATGTAGAAACCAATTTAGATGGGATCAGAGAATTGGGAGCGAAGTGAAACTTTGTGAATTTCCTCAACTTTTGTTCCAAGCAACGTCTTCCCTACATTGTCAGGAACTTGACTGTCATTCCAAATAAATTTTGATTCAAGGATGAAATTTGTTTTATCAACCTGTGGTTGACGTTGATGTTTATTAAAATTCAAGGAGTTTTGGTTTCATATGGTATAGTGGCGTAATATCAGCTATGCCTACCCATATCGAATGTGAAAACTTGTACGGCCTTGTAGTGGATTAAACTTATGCTCATGTTTTGCTCATCTTCTGATAATTGAAAGAGAGCGATATGATGAGAGCGTATAACTAGTACGCAAAACTCGCAATTTTGTTTTATATAGAATGACATTACGTTAATTAAGCTGTTGAAAAAAATGCAATGCTCAAAGTAGAGACAACTTCTTTCAAAAATCAAGTTTTAGCTTTAAATTTTCTCCCAAGTTTACTCTTCAGTAGAAAAGCTTTTGAACTGTCGGATTCATAAAACTTGTGCTCATCCAAATTGAAGCAGACCAAGAGAGCAGCGGAAAGCTAATGCCTGGAACGTTTCCGAGTTTAAAGAAGTTTTAATTTAAACCATTTATTTCATATCAACTACTTTCCTCCCCCTTCTAATAACTACAGATATAGCAAGGACAAATGCGGAAATTAGCAGAAAGACATTAATTAACCATTCATCTATCTCTTGGACAATCCTCATTAGATTTATGAGAAGTGAATTTTCAGAGAAGTCCTAGAGCAAAGCATGCATCAGCATGACCAGATTCAACCTAAAAGTTGGGTAGGACCAAGTGTGAAAAAGTAGACTGAACAGCAGGAAGAGAAAGCAGTCATAATCATTTTGAAGAAGAAATGGAACATATGGGCATCAAAGTAAACTATGTAGATTGCAGACGGAATTGCAGATGTTATCTGGCCATGTGCTTAAATAGAACTAACATAGAGTCCATGTATACTTCACATTACAAAGAGAAAGCTGCTTCCTGATAATTACCACCTTTCTTCCGTCATTCAATGACGGAGATGAAACTTCCCTCCTGCAAATTTGCCAACTGTTCTATTCATTCGGATAATTCATAAATTCTATGTGAATCGTAATGTGAACAAGTTTTCCACACACACCCCAAGTAACCAAGCGCATGCATATTGCATGCATACATTAAACGAAAAATATTGAAGTTGTAGTCGACTAATTTAACTTCTTCATTTGAAACAACTCCTTTCATCCCCTAGGAATGGTGTCGTCAATGTAATTATTCATCATATGTCCTTCTTCCCTCACCATTATGGTAGAAAAAATTCTATTTCATTTATATGAACAGGACTGACGAAGCTATTGGTACCATATGCGCATATAAAAATAGCATTAAATACTCATTTAAACTTATTCCAACATTTGCTTATGAAAATGTGTGTGCGTATCAACACAAACTAAGCTTTCACGATGAGACGTGAGATAGAGTTGTTGACTTTGTATCCGTAAAAAACTGTTGCTTTAAAGGAAAGCGAGGGAATGCTTAAGTGCTTTTTATAGTACACTTCGTCTAAATTTTCAGGCATATCAATTTTCAGTAAACAAATACGAAATAGGCTCATCGAATTCCACCAACAGTCAAATTTCTAGTTTTCCACCACGGAATTGTTGCTTTTGCAATTAAAATAGCAGCAACATTAAAAACCTGCCTGTGCAGCACGGCTCTAGAAGTATATAATTACGGGCGAAATGAGAAATGCTGATATGGAGCTAATCGTGAGAAAAGCGCATTTCACTTGAGTTGAATGTAATGTGGAAAGCATGGTAATAAACCCCTTCACAAAAATGTTTGACCGATGTGCCATATTGCCATACAATTCTGTAGTGGTTTAACATGCGGTTCCATTCAATATATATTGCCCATTAATGCTCATATAATTTTCTCCAGCGAGCAAAACCCTTGGCATTAATTATCCCAGCGTGGAGATATGGACGAAATTAATAGCGTCCTCCACTGGGTACACTCCATCCATCGTGGAAATGTTCATTGCAGCACATCGTAACCATAACCGTAATAATAATTATTATAGTCTTTTCTTCTCCCCGTCTCCAATGGTTCAGATGATCAACTACAATAGGCCTACCTTTTCAAAGGATGGAAACGTAATCTAGTGTTATGTGATAAGTAGCTTGCATGCGATGAGAAAGTCGGGTTATTTGCAAGTAGCACGAATTCCACCCCTGTCTAGTTTCCACCGCCAGATGGTAAGAATGTAAATTGTGAAGATGTTGCAAACAATGATTTCCATGTTGATTATTATGATAATGTGGTTCTATAATGTACACGCACAAAAAACTTTTCTACAATTTTTGTCCTTAATAAACTCCAACATGTGGAGGAAATAGGATGGGCAAGTGTTTTGAAGAGACAAAGCAGAAATCCCATTTTAAGCAGAATGTTGTCAAACAAAATAACTTTGGAGAGGTGTAATAAGAGACCTGTCATTTTTCAAAAGGTACAAAATGCACATAGTTTGAGAAAGAAAATGACTTAGGAAAACAAGTGCTACATCTTTTCCTTCGAGTTAAAGGGGAGGAGGAGTGGTGAAAAGCATTATCAAGCCGTTTTAGGAAAGAAGGCATCACGGCATAATACATTGTAACAGATGGGGAGTAAACCGTTTTTTCCAGGTGGTGAGCAAAAAGCCTTTCAGTCGCTGGCTGCATGCAAAATCACCATCAAAACTTCTTTTTGTTCTCTTTCCTTCCCCATCTAAACTTTTGCAATCCTTGTCCATGTAGATTAAAGACTCATGCATGTAAGGATCAAAAAGCTCTAGTGAAAAGTAGTTATTTGTGCTTTCTTCCAGATTTTTATATACACACGAAGACAACCTCCCATTTCCAGTTTATGCATTTACTTTCTCTGTTCATGCATGTCATATCTTGTAAATTGCCTGGTGGGATGGAGCCCAGTGCCAAAATTACTTTGGCTTCGTATAAGTCAAAATCAAGGTCCATTACGGGTTATTCGATTCATTACACCCGTTGCCCACTACCAGAGGATCATGAAATGTAGTAAACTTTGAGTAACAAAACATATCGATTCCGTTTTCCTTCAAATTCTCAAACAACTTGTACACCCTTTATAAAGAAGTAGCTCACTCGATACAGAGGTGAAACAATGAACTTAGGAAATGAAGTTAAACACGAGAAAATTTCAGACCGAGTGAAACTCCCAAAAAGGGGTGAACCTACAAGAGTTTTTCTTGTCTGCTACTTTCTCCATTCCTTTCTGTAAAAATGTAGTTTTTTGCCTATCAGCAATTTCTACCAACACTAAAAACTGCTTACACCTTCCCCCGGTTTTTTCCTTTTTCCTGAAACAAAAATTGTGTTTTTCCTCTTTTTTGCAAGCTTTAATCAGTTTATTTAAGTACGCAACTGCTGGTAGTGCTTCAGCTTGCGTTTTTTTTTCATTTCTACATCCTTCAGCGAAAACAAGAAAGAGAACTTTGCAAAGAGAGTTAATGAACACGTGTGCCCATACGAATGTCGTCGCACACCTACACATTATTACATTCTTTGTATAGGTTTCCAACTACATAACAAGATCTAATTCTGATATATGAAGTTATATACAGTAGATAACGTTATTATCTTTTCGTATCCTTCCAGTTGGGAGGAATAGTATCGAATTTGGGAGTTCTCAAACAAGCGGAACACAGTATAAAATCAAGTTATCTATCTGGAAACCGTCAACAGTTGGATTTTACAGCTCACCTGTCCCTCTCCAAATGGCGACGCATATAGCAACTCAATCGTCAATGCTATAAATGGCTTGGACATGATCGTGGTGATGATTCTTGGAATGAGTTTCGCTAGTGATTATTACCAAGCAAGCCTGGAAATTGTCTAGCTATCACATTACAAGCAAGTCTCTAGTAATTTACGAAGTTTGCTCATTACGCCTGTTTATGTAAACAGGAAGCTGGCAATTTTCTCTCTGCTCTATGTTGCCAGCAAGTCACATACTGTTATAACGTGAAGATAGTAAATAGGAAGGAAGAGGAAATGTTAGTTGATTTTTTTCTCTTCCTCCTTCGCACTCGCTGATTTGCTTTGCCATAAAAACAGAGTAAATATTGAACAAAGTTCTGTGTTTTCATGGTAAAGCTGTTCAATATAAAAACACCCGTCCAAGAGCGCATTTCCATGAATGAGGGAAATGAACTGAAACAGGAAGTGAACTGATTTCTGAATATTACTATTGTAAATACAATACACGTCTGTGAGTGAGCCTCAACAGACTTTAACTTCTACGTATTGATTAGTGGATTGATAGTGGATACACAACCAATACTTGGAACTCACCCTGCAAGAACACTTGGGTATTCACAACATTACTAGAAAAATCCTATAATATCCTGTTTTAATGGCTCCTCATTTCCAATGGGGTGTAGTATCAGTGGAGGAAATACAAACACATAAAAGGAAGCAAAAATAAATGAAGGTTTGCAAGTTAAATTCATGAACAAGTCAAGTCAGTATTTTTTTGTGCAAGTTTGCTTTTTTCATTGCCGGATCTAGAGGAAAAAGTAGGTCGCTATAAATGTGTATGGATATTGACCATTTTTTACTATCGTGTAAAAATTATGCATGTAATTTTGATGCTTAATTCACATGCAACGTTTTATAGTAGATCCCTCGTGAAAAGAAACAAGTGGTAAAATCTGACATTACACATGGAGCCAAGTGAACATGGATGGAAACAAACACGACGAGAGAGATATCCCGCAGAGGTTCATCAGTTCCGCAAAGCTGTAACTCTCGCACACAGAGCTACTTGAGCATGCATTATTAATTGACAGGGTGGCCAAGTGTTGGAGAAGGATGGATGCACAAGCACATATACATGGTTTATACTCATTCACCCATAAAAGTTTCTCTCGGAGGAGTTTGCACATCTAAAAGCTGCATATTATATGGATGAATTCACATTTTATGACTTTTTTAAGAGCGCAAGTGACCCTATGTAAATTCCGTACATGGCACTATTTCAGGAAAAAATCGAAATGAGGTTAAATTTATTCCCTCAGTTGGAAATTAGGCATGCATATATGTTTATAGGCGAGTATAACTCAAAACTATACAAGGAATAACAGGCTGGGTCGTATTCAGCAGGAAGAAAAAATATTATGTTTGTAGTTTATTTTTCCTTACAGTTTCTATCATGAATGTGAGTGTTGAAATCTGTGAGATTGTATGGCTGCGTACTTTCAAGGAGAAAAAAATCTGTCCTTTTGTTAGTCTGTAGGATGTGAGATATAACGCACATATGCAAGAATACATCAAGTTGATAACTGAGAATCTAAACTGGATTGGAGCCATATTGTGGGACAGGACGGTCTTCATGTCTTTACGAACATCAATAAAATATGTGCTCAGAGGTTTGGAGAATACTTTTTTTGAGGAGGAAAAGGTGCACAACATCACATATTACATGTTTCCTGGGGAAAACCACAGGACGAAGTTTATGGCCTTTTATGTTGCATGTCGTTAGCTCCAGTGGGAACTATTATTTATACTAGCTCACTCACTTTCTCTGTATCAAATTCGTCTGTAGAAAAAGAGTAAAAAAGCATGCTTCAAAGGGCACACAAAAATACACACACGTTCTGAATGTGGAATATTTACCACCAAAACCAATCTGTCTAAAGTCGTAAAGGAAAGCATTGCGAAAATGTACAGTTTTTTTCAATCCAGTTTCCGGTTTGTATCTGTTTAAAATTGTGTTTTATTATATGTTAAAGGTTGACTTTGAAAATGTTGTTTTGAACTTCAAAACACTGTGAGGCAAAATACCAAGATAAGCGTTATCCTCTAAGGTATAATAGGCTGCGTTTAGAATAAGGGAAATTTCCTTTGCTCTACACAAGTTTGCAATAGCAAGAGAGAAAACATATTTATAATATGCATATATTTGCAAACATATGCATTGTAGTGAGCCTAGTAATATTTTATAAAACATATAAAGTCTTAAAATGTTTTTACTACTTTGCATATACAATTGCACTAAAATGATGCTCCTTGCATATGAAAAAGTTTTTTTTAGTAGAAACGAGACGGCTACCCTGTATCATAACTTACCTTAAAAACCGTATAAAAACCTTTGTAATTTACTGCAGGTATCATACCCGAATGCAAATACGCAAATGCCATTCCACTACACCAAGTACATTTTTCGAAAGTTCCATAAAATATACAAGTCTAAAAATGTCACAAAATGAATTTCCCACAGTTCATTCCTATTGTATATCCCATTATTACATAGAGCACACAACCTACACACATCATCTTCTTCTGAAAAGAAAGTATATCTACACTACCATTTAAAGGACATGGCTCATCAAAAGTTGTATCTAAAGAGAAAAATCCTTTTCAAAAGAGTCTCAGGACGCTCATTTAGCCATTTCCGCTCAGCTTCTTCTCCCACTCGCGACATGGTCGCTCATTTTCAAGCCCAATCTTGCATACACACTACGACATAAATGTATTTGTACAACCAAATATACAGAGTAGAGGAGCCTTTCTCCTTTGAAAATTCTACGTCTCACCTCCCTCACATCAAAGGCATTTTTTCTGAGAAAAATATACCCCACATGTTCATACTCCCTAAGAAAATCCTATTCTTTTGTGTTCACTCACACAGTCGTAACGAGAAACCACCTGCAAATAGTACATGTGTTTGATGTACAGCTTGAAAAAAGTGTGCACACCCTCATACTGTATAATATAATAGTGTTCGATAAATTATGCATATTCTTCTTGCAAACCTTTCACCACTACGCAGGTAACCGGCTATTCAGTTAATCCTAAAGTCTTGTTCACTGTCTTGCCGTGTTGAATTAGAAAATGGGATTTGTTCTGGATGTAGCATACATGTATAAGTAGTTTCACTCGGAAAATATATTACTGTCAAAATGAACGAAAGTGTACACATGTATATCACATAGTCCTACTTTTTTTCCTTCTTCTAAGGACCCTGCCAAGCTCTTCATAGCATTTACTCGACACTCTGTAAATCCAGACATGCACCTTATTTTTCAAAGCAGGAATAGAGGATAAAAAAGAAAAAAGAAAGAATGGAAAAAGGACGGGATTCACATGTACACTTTTTTCAGTAAAATCAAATCTCACTTCTAGGCTGATATATCTACACATTCATGGTGGAGCCGGGCGGGGAAAGAGCTGTGGGATAAGAATAGAATGAATAAATAGGAATAAAGTACCTGAGTTACCAAGCTCATCTTACAGGGGAACAAGAAGACGCTCTGAACCCTCAACAAAGAAGGATGAACAGTGCACCCACCTTGCCCCATGAATAGCTTATGTCGTTTTTCAAAGGAGGAAAGCTAGCAAGGTGAAAGTCTAACATTTTTACGCACAGGCAAATGTGAATGTCATACATTCACAAGTGTTGTGCATATGTGTGTCTGTTACAGAGTATGGTAAAGAAAGCAGAGAAAATCTTCCACTATATATAGTTTATTCTGCTGTTCTCGAAATGGAAATTTACCATATTATCCAAAGATGTTTAACTTGGCAGAAGAAAATATATTAAGTATGGAAGATAAGTATAGAGGATATTTTGCGAATGAATCCTTTTTTGTTGAATTTTTATCTTCTTTTCTGTATCACGTAAATGCAATACATATAACGTACAGTAAGTTGGTTTACATATGAGGAAAAGGTACGATGAGCAGACGTGCATGAAACAAGCCATGTTCAACGTCCAGACGGGAAGAATGTGGAAGGAAATGGAAATGGAAAGGAGAGGAAAAGGAGTAAAAAGGAACCACAGAGTTAAAGACAGACTAAATTATTCAACCTAGGGAAAAGGCGCCTTTCTTCCCTTAATACACTACCTTGATATGTTGTGTACATAAAATAACATAGATAATATACTACTCTCACACCTTCACAGCAAGCAAACACTTCATCTATTCATGTTCCTCTCTCACCACACAACTTGCATTTGAGAATATTTTCTTAAGAAAAAAAACGAAAAAAAGAAGATTCAAACATATTGAATTGGACTAGAAGAACAATATGCTTCTGATATAATATGCATAGCACCACATACTACACCCTGTTCGTGTAAATTGTAAATTGTATTCTGGAGAAATATCTTGGTAGGAGAATGAATTCTATGAGGAGTTGTGGGTGAAGCTGTAAGAGAGGATGAGATCCATCCATATTATATTGCGAGTTGCTTTTTTCCTTAGAATAGTCCTTTCCCTTAAGCTTTTCTCCTTTCATCGGTCCTCCCTCTGAGTGCAGATTTGATAAGGTTGTAACTATATGTGGTAGTTACTCAAAGATGAATGCACACATTAGAAAATCTTGTGTATGGTACTTTTCCATGCTCGACTAGTTCCATTTCATGTACGTAATATGTTGCCGTTTTGTATTATTTGAGGCAATTCTTGACTTCCTCTTATATGAGCTCGAAGTCACTCATATCCACTCAGGTAGGTAGAAATTCACCACAATATTAAAGATTATGCGAAAATGCCAATATCAAATAACTTGCAGCCAGGGTCTTTGGGTCTATCCTGGTTTGTAGTGTACAATCAAGAAAATTCATGAAAAGATTGAATTGGAAAGATGTTGAAAGATTTTCATACACTGAAGAACTGAAGACTGACACACATAGAGGCTTATGTGTACTTCAATTCCTTCAAATATTTTGTATCATGTATGTATGTGTATATGGCTACTGACGGGGTTCCACGTTTCACTTCTCCTTTTAAAAAAATGTGATGGGTAAAGGGGAAATGAGAAGAAAAGGAAAAAGGGATTTCCTCTGCTTTCACTTGAAGAATGTTTGGGGATGTTAATGTTACTATAAGGGGGTTTTACTACTTACAATTTGAGTATGTGCAGTTATTAACTTTACAAATGATGGGAAATTCATAGTACACCTGCTGTCTTGTATACTATAACTATATTTATGTTGAGACTAGAGCATAAATTAGATTTTGCTCTTGGGCACATCATCCGAATGACATTCTAGGACTGGTACGCAGAAAAATCTTGATCACATTCCCATTCTCTGTACAGTATTGGAAAGTAAACTTTGCTTCGAATGTCTTACTCAAATAAACCCAATCTGGAGACGAAAAGATGTTCTTACATTTTATAAGCGAATGCTATATATAGAACTCATACATGTGCACAGATGGAACAGAGATTTGATGGGTAATGTCTCTTAAGAGACAGTTTTTTATGATGGGGGTGTGCTCACGTTCACAGATATCATTATTTTCATGCTGGGACTGTGCTTAACGAGATATGCTACAATTTGAAATGAAATTTTGACAAAACTTCACATGCAGAAGAATTTGCCATTACTTGGTATATTGTATGCATGTATGTAAACATGTATCAATTCCATTGATCAGAAATATAAATATCATCGTTACTTCCACATAGTCAAATCCCTCTATCAGCAAGTCAGTCATACTTCCTATCTTGTATTCGAATACTTTAATGAAAATAACAACTTGACACAAGGCTAACATATACATGTGCAAGGGGCGAAAATAAAATATGTGAATAAGAGAGTAACAAGCTTTCCCCATACTAGATTATAATTTGAACACGCAGAGGCGTAACTTGATGAACTTAATGCATAGAAATGATGATAATAACATTACGGATGAGAAATTCAAGAATATCTGATCATTCCCACATCGTTAAGGATTTTCTTCACCACATCCGTATGACTGACTGACTATGACTTATAGCTTGAAGGAAAATCATGATTGATTTCGTCTTGAAATGTCAAGTCTGCCGTTGGCTACTAATATATATCACCGTGCTATTTCACAGAAGAGCAATCCTGTAAAACTTGCACGAAGGATTTTCTTGGAAATGTCACAGAAATATATTATGACTATTTATGACTGTTACATTAAAGCCTGTATCTACGCTATAGGAATATCTACCCGAAGTTAATAATTTTACCCTAATTTGGTCCGGTTAGGAAATCGACGACACAGATAATAGCATCAAGAGGAAAGGCAAGTCAAGTCATGCCATTGAATAAAATTAGGATTACCCAGTAGAATCGACTGAATGAACGAAGGATACGAAAAGTATAACGTGTACCGATATACTTTCTACTGCTGGAATAGAATGCAACGATGCGACAGAATTCTTTCCGTAATTTGGCTCATGACGCTATAATAACCCCATTTCTGGCTTCATTGTGTTGACGATAATTGCTAATAGGTATGCACAATACGGAGTTTTGTCTTTTTTATATCATTCAGGAGCAAAGACTTTATTTCATGTCAGCAGATGACTGTCTGCGATTATGGGTTTCTACTAACAAGGAAAAAATAGTATTATACATATGAGTCTACCACGAAAGAAATATTTTTTTGACACAGCATTGATTCTCCCTTCAGTAGCTAGACATGAGTGAAGTAAAGCAATTTTCCTTGCTCAGCCAACCTAAAGAATAATCCCTGAGGGAGGAATAAAAAATTCACATGTAATATTACTTTCAATCTACATTGCATGTCTACTTATTGGCAGGTTTCTCTGTGACTCCATTTCGTCTCCGCCTTTTACTAGCTCACATAGTGGAATGCGTGTTTTGAAAGACGAAATAAATGTACTTGATATACGTATGGGGACATAGGTGAGAGCAATATGCATTCTTAAATCTCTCTCTCTCTCTGGTAATAATGAAAAAGTGGAGAAATTCTAGTTCCATGTACAAACCAAGTCATGCAAACCTACAATGGTCTGTGAAGTGGAAAAAGGAATAGGAAGAGAAAAGCAACAGTCACGACCACATTTTCCCTCGACTTTTTACTGCTTTTTCTCTTCATCTCTCGCACTCTTTTTGAACTCACATACACACTAACATGCACAAACACAAGGTACAGCTTACACAAAATTGTGCATGGAAACTTGACATTTTGGATTCTGAGATTGAATTTTTTTCTCCCTCTCATTTCACATTTTCCATTTTATTTTCCTATTGTTCATACATGCAACCGTTATTACAGATAGTACATTTTGTTGATGTGAGGGTTTGCTTGGGTTGTGAGTTTGGAAGTGTGCATGTGAAAGTTTGCTGCACATTTATAAACAGATTGAGTGCGAGTTTGGGATTTTGGGTTCGTTCGTGTGCCCTTCTTTTTCCATCATGACATGCAATGACGTGCTCTTTCTCTTTTTGGCATATTTTGTCGTGCATTAAAAATCCTGGGTGAAAGTGGCAGTAGTAATGGCGGTGGTGGATTCTAAGAATGGCTAAATTATAGGCTTTCATCACTCTTGCTATTTCAAAGCAAAGTGGTTCCTTTCTTTGCTAGTAATATACTCAGTTATATTTATCTGGAGTAACATTAATTTAAGGTTTCTTGGCTCACTTTGAGAAAACCAACTTCCTTCCTATCTCCTTCTTCTGAACACATGCTGACTTTTTGAAGATTTCAAATGAGGTTGCATGAGGAAAAATTCCCATGCTCGTTATTCACTCGATCTTCATAATGCACTAACGGAAACCATGAGCTAGCTTTGTAAAATATACTTTATGTAGGCACGTTCTACTACCTACCTAAGTATGTGGATGTTTTTATTCTGTACCTACTTGCATTTAAGTGTAGTTGTATAGGAAAATGAAAACTTTGAAGTGAAATTCTTACGTATGTTAGTATATTTTGTAACTTGCCTAGAGACTTTGTATTGTAGTTCATAAACTTGGAAGAAATCATACATAGCCAGGACAAGTAGTTTATGCGATACAACACGAGTTTTGGTCATGGAAATCCATATAACTTTTTTAGGCATTGATTGATTTCTCTTATAGCTATTTTCATTGAAAACCACTTCAAACTGAGAAAATCTGAATACAAGATTCAGCAGTCCTTTCAGAAAGACAAATCCATTTACAGCTAGTTTTACCTTCACATTGTAAGCTTTTATATTCGAAATTCGTCTAACTTGAAATTCTGGATATATGCATAACGGTCTTGGACTTTTCAAATGTCAAAAACGAATCTGTTCATTTCAATAAGAGCTTCCAAACATAAATCACTTTTTGGCTTCACTGGATGAAATACACCCTCCTGCTGCTCGTCCTCAATTTTTGAGTGACTTCGCCGTTTGTATACTTCGCCATTCCATGTGTATGCATGAGCCCTGGTGGTCTTCTTCCTGTTCTTTAAGCCATTCTTATAAACTGACTTACATGTTCATCAATATTAAATTTTCCAAGTCACATGGGGGAGTTACAAAAAGTGAAGAAAAAAACTACTGTGAGACATCAAGCCACTGTCCATAGAATAATGGTATGAACAGATATGTATAAATATATGTTTGTTTGTTTGCAAAAGGAAAATAATGACGTTGGAAATCAATTTCGTGAAGAGTATAGAGGTAGTAAGTCAGAGAGTGCCAAACTGCCAATTCGAGATACATACATACATTTATTGTGGAGTGAAGGAGACCACACACTATCACACGGATCCCATTTCGCCATCCAAATGGAAAATTTATAACCACATTCAGCATAACCTACATTTATTTGCCAATATCCAATTCGTCTTCTGTCTCTGTTCCACTCTCTTAATAAAACTTCAATAAATGTGATCCAGAAAAATGCAAGCGTCTCTCACTCTCAAAAAGGAAATCGAGAAAAGAATAGGGAAAAAACGAGATAAAAACACAGCAGTATATAATATCATGTGTCAAAGGGGAACCATGAATCACAAACTCCAGCACGTACACGAGTATTGACAACTCTGCGGCGCAGAGGGTTGGTTTCGTGGATTCTGGGTTTGGGACGGGGTGGCCATACACGGGTAAATATTTCTTTCCGACGTATTTCACAAAAAGCCACAATTGAGTTTTGCATTCTCCACAGTCATTTTTCATATTCTTACATGTTTCACATCTTATACGCGTAGTTCACAGGTGAAAGTCTGTATGCATATAAGATATTTATTCTTCTTTTCCCATTCCAAATTCCAAAATTGTAAAGGTTGACTATGAGCAATCTGTATGGTGTCATCGACATCCATTACAACCAAGCTACCGTCGTGTTGCACATTGTACCAGAAATATTTGGGCTGAATCAAGTACCCAACAAATAAATCTAACAGATGCGTGTGTCTGATTCTTTATATTTCCTAAACGAAAAGATTTTATAGTTAAAGTTTGTAAGCAGTATTCATCTATCAATATATCGTGGAACGTGGACAAAAATTAGAGATGTGTGTACATAAAATCTCTAAATCTCTCATGAATATACATATATCACAATAAAATGCTGGGAAAGTTATTACAACAATGTTAGTAATTCTGTCAACTAGTTATGGTAAAATCCTTCATATTTTTATTATTGGGGTTTTTCTATATAATAAAAATACTATGAAATTATCTAAAATAACGATCGAAAAAGATATATTTAATAGTCTATTCCCTCACGCTAATCTCTCATCAGTAAAGTCTGCTCATTTAAGATAAGCATAATCGTAATATGGAAAATCGATCAGCTAGGTTGTCCGTAAAGTGCGCCCAAGGGCAAAACAAAAAAATCTGTTGTGATCAAACTGCTAATAGCATACTTCATCTGTAAAACTATGTATAAAAGGAAAGGTTTAATAGTATTACAGTATTATGATCACAGTCCTACGTATACATTTGTGACATATAGAACTTCCGATACTGATAAGATCTGCGTAAAACCTTCCAAGAATAGCTGCCATATTGCGTGCACTTGTTACATACATACCTTCCTATTCATACGTAGGATGAAACTCGTGGGAGTGCCACGCACTGTTCTTGAAGCGAAATGAGATATTGTTACCGATACACGTTTTGTTCAGAATTGAAATGAGAATTTTACAAACGGAGAAATAAAGATAATCCCACTCTGCATTCATGAAATGGAGACTAGAGTAGCTCTTATCTACGTTGTATCTGCTAGAGGATTTTTTTCAGTTCAAAGTCCATCCTAGTATATGGCAGAATAACGTTGCAGATGTGAACATAATTTTTTTGGAAGTGTAAAAAAGACTATACTACAGTTAGGTAGGATTTGGGAGGGAGATGAAGTCGACACCCTACAGTTTGAAAAGTACAAAGCTTCTTTGAAAAAAAAGAAGTTGAATATAAAAACATTGAGCTTTCGTTTTCACCCATTCAACTGCTCCATATTTAGTACTTGTAGTATAAACAAGCTCACGGATGAAAGACTAATCAAACCGTCAGCGACTGCTCAAAGGTTTATAAACTTTTGCTTCTTTCAATAGACGTTTTTGTGTGATAATTTTCATTTCCTTTTGTTTAACCTACCGCTTTGTTCCCTTTTTAAAGTGTGTTTTGTATAAATACAAGGGCATTTGAAGCTTTTTCACTCCTTCCACAATACAAAAATCTTTAATCTGCTTCAGCATTCACGTCTCTAATGTATATTTGTGCGGCTTATGGCTACATTTGATTTTTCAGCTCAATAGCCCCACCAGACTTACCCACCTCTAGTAGCAAAACTCTATGCATAAACATAAAGAAGCATTTCTAAATGGCATTATTGCAGAAAACTAAAACTAGTTTTGAGCAATGGCTCGACTACTAGTAAAATCGTAAAAGTAGATGAAAGCAATGGATACTGTCGAAATACATGCTTAAGCTTATCTCAAAGTTTGCTGTAGACTGTAAAAGCGGAAGGTTGATATTGAAATAAGAAATTGGAAAAGGACAGCAGGAGAATATGGTAAAGTGCAGTAGCGCTTGAGTATAGGGGAATGGTGAATTATAGCTATCCGTGAACAAATGAAAAACCGAAGGGATTTGTAACGGCTCGAGTGGTGGCTTTACAATAAAGGCCGGTGAAAGCGGATCAAGTCAGCCAAGAAATCGAGAGGATGTACATAATATATAGAATAGAAGGTTGTTCTCCATACTTATAAATATAAATGATGGTTAGTGAAAGAAGCAAAGAGAGAGAGAGAGAAGAGAAATTTGTGGGAATTCTCTTTTTCTCGCATCTCACTCACCGCATACTATATTAAATATATGCATTCACATGGTGTGCTCTACATTCAGTCAATATGGTTTAGGAGTCATAAAAACAAAACTGCTCCTATCCTTGCACATACATGCATTTCTTGTTTCACTAGGACACAGTGAGGGCTCTATATAGGTGATATAATAAAGTGAATAAAATCCTACCCAGGATTTGCTCCAACAGCCGTAAGAGAAAGATACAACACAATGCTTTGCATTACACGCGTGCTGCGCGTTCCATTGTGTGAAGCTTCACGAGATACAAGGCTTCATAAAAGGATACTCTAGTGAGTTTGAAGGGCTGTAAGGCTGTAATGCTTTGTAACAACGATACGAATCTATAACAGCATTTACTACCGTTTCCACCACATCATCAAGTAACGCTATAAAATTCTGGCTCCGTTTAAACAACACATTTCACAAGGATACGAGTTACGATACAATTTAGGTTGGGAAAGTGGTCAACGTGGAGGGTTTCCGAGTATTGTTCAGATCTACACAGGATTGAATACATATGGACAGACAAAAGATAGAGAAAGTTAGCGAGAAAATCCATGCGAGCTCACACAATTCCCGATGTAGACATTACAATCATCTTTATAATACTATTATATTATGCACCATTCTCCTTTCTCTTGTGAAGAGAACTCCACGTATAATATTTCCCTCCACTTGTCACAACATATCCTGTTCCAGTATTACAATGGCAGGAGAAGTATATGCATTGTTATTTGTAGATCTTCATTGATCCGGTGCACTAGTGAATGATTGCTACCGGCATGTTATGCCTACAATGTTATATTAAATTTTTCCTCGATATTTTGTTACAATCCTGGAAGCTGGAAGTAAGTTTCCGTTGAACTTAATACCTGTTATAGTTGTACATGTACATCATATATTTAATACAGCGTTACACAGGATGTGTTCAGGACATGAGAAAATCGGTTGTGACAAATTAGTTTCATGTTGAAATCCTAAAATCCATGCTTATAATATAACTTTCATCGTGGAAACTCTCTCCTTTCAGTCATTTTTGGCTGGCGGATTTACAGTGTCTGTCAGTTATGTATTCATTCATTACATCATTACATTTGACTGAGCACAAGAACCATTTCTCTCTAGTTTTCATCTTTGAAGATTCCAAGTCCATTTTCAGGCGATCCCTTTCTCCTCATTCTTCCCATCTAAAAAGGACAGATACAGAGTGGAAGGCCTTTGACGACAAAAGTAATCATTTCTCTTCCTTTTACAAGGCACATTTACATTATTTATTATCTGTTATACCGATAATGACCTGAAAGCGAGGGAGAATAGCTTTGGTCTGGATGGGAGTGGAGCTTGGGTTAATGTTTTGTACGAATAGGGCGTGCTCTCTTCTCTCATATCTAAATCTGATAGCTACAACTAAGATTTTAAGATGAGCAGAAATAAAATGAACATCTCATTGCCTCTTCGCGCTAACCATTACTTCCGATCATTTGACTGTGTACAAGAAACAAGTATTTGTACTCACAGTAATAATCTTGGGCTCTCCTCTGAAATCACTTTTCTTCACTGATTCCAAATGGAAATTAAGTCGTTGTCTTGTGTTTTGAGCTAGTTTGCAGCCTTGTATTTTACAATCTATATAGATGCTATAGTGTTTATGCGTGGCATGCACATACACACAAGCTGTTAGTTATGCAAACAAAGTAATATCCGCTCCCCCTTATGTCTTCCTCCTTATCATCGTTTTCATCATCAGTCATGCAAGAATAAATTCTGGTGTAAGAGGAAATCCTTGTGTTGTGTTTTTCCAGCTTGTACATAATGTTACAAAGAATGAGCGATTTTTCTTCTTCTCTCTCTCTCTCGTCTATAAATGTTCAAAAGTATAGTCACATTGCATGTTTGCATGTATACCACTTCATTTTTTGTTTACTTTCGTAATGAAAGTGGAAAACGACGACTGAAACGTGGATAACGAAAAAAGACTCTGTCTTTGCTCAAAACTGCACGTTTCGTTGTCTAAAAGACGCTGAGCTTGTGGTCGACAGGGAGTCGAGTACATCGCTCATTTGATATGTATGCTATGCTTTCAAGTTATTCAAAGCAAATGATTTTGCATTTTCATCTTGCATGCATAATAATACCAAGAATATGTATATTCTCATGCAACCGATGCATGTAAAACTTGATGAATCTGCACTCCCATTTTGTCGTCTCGTCTCATCCTACAACCATAAAAGGAGAGTTTTCCCTTCCTTGGTGCTTTTTCATGTTGGCACGAATACAAACTACTTCGAGAAAGGGTTTTAGATATACATAAAAAAATTGTATTCTAAACTCTTCATAAATTTGACTATACCGATCTCCTGTCATATATTTGACTTTTTGCTCTATTATTGCTTACCTCCACATGATGTACCCATGAAGGAGGGAAAAAATGTCGAGGGATGCAACACAACCAGTGGTTAAAGCGGTTGGCGGCTAGGCCGAAACCAAACAAGAAACATTTGCATAACCAGAAAAACGTATCCCAAAAGTCAAAGAAAAAATAAGCTTTTCTCGGAACAATTTTGTCAAAATCATGGAACCAGCCCACAGCAAAGTGTGCGGCTGTTGTGGTCGCAAAAACAAGGTTCACGATCTTTCCTTGTGAAAATGATGGGAACGGCTGTTGCCAAATGTAGGGAAAAATCTAATGCCAAGCAATAGCTGCAATCGAGCTGCTAGCTTGCAGAACATTTCAATGCCTGTTTGCGGCGGTATGTATTTACTGGTACAGTTTGGTCTCGAACTATGAATTCCTACGACATTCATTCGTTTCATAACATTCACCATTGCGTTATTAGCGGACAGGGTTTTCAAAGAAACGATACTCTGGATTTATCTATCAAACTAGGTATTTTTACTTATTAGGTATTTTTGGTAAGGGAGAGTCAAGCTGCGAGGATAAATGTGGACTAGCTCCCTTCTCTTTTTCCTCTCCTACTGACAGAATGACTTCGAGAGAGAAAGAATAAAGGGCACGCCAAAAGAATTTCATGGTTCGTAAAACTTTATTAGGACAATGGGAGCATAAGAAGCCCCCTTGACTGGTACAATCTTTTGAAAGCCCACAAATGTTACATCTTCTTTTCTATATTCATACTTTTTTTTGAAACTAGACTCCGCTGTAAATTGCACTCGACACCAATAAAGAAAGACGAGAAACTAGTAGAGTGAGTAAAAACGCTAAGAGAATCAGCAAACCCATTACATATGATGGAGGGGAGGGAGACCGGGAGGGAATTTTCCTTGAAAGAAGAAAAAAGCCCTCATTCTATTTTACATCTTTTTTTTCTATTGGCAATCCCTAACGTATTCTAGTCTATGTAGCCTTGATACTACATTTACATCTAGTGTTATTGTGTGATGTCGGAGCGGTAGTAGGACTAGCTTATAGGAAACACAATGCAATAATATTATGCTTTATGTATCAACACTGTGCTCAAGCTTTTCCCTGGGTTTACTGACTTTCTCCTTTTTCGACTTCTGCTGTGTATTGTAGTGGCTTGGATAGGCTTAGAGACCCTGTCAACATCACTTATACACAAGTAGTGAGAAGAGAAAATGTGAAATAGAGTCGAGCCCAACTTTGCATTATCTTTTGGAGGGTACTATCCAACCAGAATACATGGTTCATTCAGAATGAAGCTCCTTTTTTGCCTCCTCCTCCTCCATAATGCTTGCCTTACTTTTTACCCCTTCTTTTCACGCTCAGAGATGATGAAATTATGCAAATCAAATTATCTATTTCCTTTCTTTCCTTCTTGGCTAGAGATGGAGAGGATGAAGAAAGTCAGTGAAAGTAGATGGAAGCGCCGGTGGTGTGAGATGTGAAGTGTCGTGGTATAGTTCCTGAAAGGAAGTAAGGGATTATTATCTTTCATTTTGAGCGTGTTCCATACTATATCATGAGAACTGTGGACTAGCCTACTATATTACGACTCGGAGTCCTTTAAGTCTTTATGAATTACGAACGATAAGACCTCTCATAACTATACCCTGGTTATATGCATGCAGATGGAAGGATGATAATGGATACAGGTATACGTTTATATGCATAATTAACTACCAACCGCACTCATTCTTTTTCTTTTGTAAAAGGCGTAAAAGTGAAGCAATGAATGTATTGTGCAGAAAGTGTCTGTGATATGTATGTACACAGCCTTTATCAAGGATTAATTAAAGTCCCAAGCTAATTTCCTTAAGGAGCAATATTATGATGAATATACTGTGCTAAGATTATGAGAAGGGAAAGAAGACTTTAGATAAAAATGACGATGCTTAGTAGTGGAGAAAGTTAATAAAAAAACTGTACTTAGGAAAGAAAAGCCGCTTTCATAACAAAGAATTTGCAACTTCATCATTTTTGGCTTAGAAGAACATAAGTCAAATTTGATTCTTGTCTGTGCCCATTCCCAATCACGCACAAAAACTAATATAAAGTGTGCTCTGCTCTTTACATTTTAATGTGATATTGCTGTTCATTACTACTATTACATAACTTACACACACGGTGGTGGAGAAATGATGAATTCTCTTTTAGTAAGCCACTTTCACTTACATACAGTTAAATGCACGCTTTCTCTTAATCTTGGAATGGGGGAGGATGACTCCTACGGAGAAAACTGGTTTTATTACATTACGTCTGTAAACGCTTTGAGAAAGTACATGGGAGGAAAAAAGAGGTGTCCCTACTGCTAAAGCTATCTATGATATATTTAATAATGAATGTATGTGAACGAGCTTAACACAATATTCCTCCCAGTCATCCCAGGAGTATTTGTAACTAATTACATTTGCGAAAAGGAGGGATAGAGAAGGCGTTCAAGATGGCCATATTTCGTTGTTCCTGCTCATTCTTCTGCTTGCTAACTTCATCTTTCCTTTTAGCCTCTTCTCGAGCATCCAGTTTATTCCCGTCTGTAGTATTTTACGAAGAAAAGGTGTCTACTGCCTACTAGTCTTCGTTCACTGAATGTTCGTAACTTTTTTTTATACAAGTGGACTTTCACAATAATGCTGCTTGGGTAGAAGTAACCAACAAAAATTATGCAAATGCTGGAAGCACTTTGCTTGCTGACTGATAATCACACGAGGATTCTTCTCCCAACTTCCCTTCAGGGATTCTGATAATTTACTTTAGTTTAGATTTTTCTCAATCTGCTCTTGCAAAAGTAATTTTTTCCTTTCCTCATATGTGAAGGAGCAAGGGACGAGATCAACATCGTTGTAGAAAGAAGCATAATGACGTTTACCTTAATCATCAAACTACTAGTTTTCCTCAGTGAGCTTTTATTTTCAGTTGTGAAGTTATACCATATCATACCAACTTTTTACATCTGTATTATTCAAGCCACAAGGGAGGAATAAAAAAATCTCTGGAAAGAAAACTGGATTTATTTTCCTCTTTCAAGTTTTGCATCTTACGAGTGTTCTCAGAGTATAGTTTATATACGATAAGCACCAGGGAATAGACAATAAGAATCTTGCATAGAATACACGCCAAGTAAGACGCAGCATCTCGTTCATACTTTAGTGAAAGTTTTTTTTTTTACTTTTCTTTACGTTGTCATTTGTATACGTTCATTTCTTTCACAATTTATTTCACTTGCACTCTGAAAAGTCCATATTCTAGTAGCTGGTAATTAAAAACATCCGCACAAACAAAAGAAGGAAAGAGGCTTAAGACTTTGCTTGGAGAGAAAATGCTGTTGATTTTTGTGAAACTTTTACTTTGTGCGTTATCTAGAAGGAGAAAAATCTACTAGAGACTTTAGTCGTTGCTTACTTTCTTGTATTGCATTGTCCCTGTGACGAGATAATTCTGCTATACTTGAATGCTGCAATATGTAACTTGTATACGTTTGAAACATGTACATAATCATTTAACAAGATTGTTCACAATTCAAGTGTAAGATTTTAAATAAGTGGATGAGTAAAATTCTACAAATAACATTTGATGAAAACCACAGATGGGGTCGAAAGCTTGACAATATTAAGTAAAACATTGGTTTCCTCAAATAGAAACGTCGTTCGTTTCTCAACTAGAATTTGCTTTAAAAATTATTTTTCTCGTAGTAGTAGAACTTAATTTTCGAATCAAATACATTTTTCGAACCTCATAGGCCAATCGAATACTGCAGACTCTGCAGTGCAGAGTATACTGTTGTATAATACTCTAAACCCAGCTATTAATCTATTCCGAATGAATAAGCGTCCAAGTCAGTCAGTCTACTGATTTAGCAGCTACAAACCCTTATCATCTCATCATGTAGCCGTTGGTTTTTATTATACTTGCACTCTACATTACTGGAAGTTTAAACCATAGAATACCTACGCAATAGGTAATTTTCTAAATGGGAGTACGACTCTCTTCAAATTAAAAGTATGATTCTACTTCAAACTAAACATTCATATGTATTTTTCATTTATAATTCATATTTAGAAAGGGGATCGCCTAAAGGATGTCAGTTTTAGCTCAATACTTAAACTTCCGATCCTCTACGAATCACCATCATCCTAAAATGGCATACTCTCATTCAGCTAAAAACAATAAAATTCCCTTTGAGAGACATGTGCAATGTAGCTGAAGTCTAACAGATTTTTTCAGCTTCATTGCTCGCGGCACATTCCTCCCCTTTCAAGCAGTTCAAGATGTTCTCTTCACACTTTAGCAGGGTAAAAACTAAAATTCAAGAGGGTTTTACCGCTCTGCGGGTATTAACTTCAAGCATATTTCACCAGATTCTTTTTCTTCCCTTTTTACCCGTGCATGTATGTACAGTACATGCCCTCATCCTCATCCAATACATGAGTATCTATGAAATTCACAATAATACACAAAGCGTTGTCTGATGAAATGGAACAAGTACAAAGAGAATCTTTTTGAGAAACATAAAGGAAATGATACGTAAAAGCAAATAACTACCAGCAGTACAAATGAAAAATATTTCGAGAAACCAAATGCCCCTGCTATACTTTAGGAAAACGACACGAATTTCCTGTGACAAGCCTAACTTTGTGAAATGTTTGTTTCCAGCATTTCCTCGTACTTTACGTTGTTCGCCAAAAGAAGAAACTAAAAATTCGTATCATTGAGCAAAACCATACAAAGCAAGTTGGCTTAATACTGATATTGCTCTACATAGGTACTGACAAAATTGAGGCGAAGGGCTGCATAAAGCAGTATACTCTAAAGGACGTAAGTATACCAGCATGTTCATTTAAGCCTTTCTTTATCCTCATATAATACCTACGAGGACGCATAATATGGATGTAACATCGAAGACGAAAGAGAAAAGGATGTCACTCGATTATAGGTTGACCTGGACAATGCCTAGAAGCAAGTTATTTATTGCGTAGAGGGAACACCGAGATGCTTTCTCCGCTTTCATCTAATCCATTTCCCACAATGGTACATAGAACAACAGTCACACGCTGACGATTGCCGACTCTTTCCCTCCGCCGATATTGGTGCTGTAATTCACCCAAGAATGAAATGAACAGCTAGATATCGCAGTGGGCGAAACCCCTTCCATGCCATCGTGAACGTAAAACGTCCTCGTTTGTTTTCCAAGCTTTGTATAATACAGTAAAAGTGTACATCTATGGACTTGGAAAAGATGGGTATGCCGGCCAAAAAAGTACTGAAAGGAAGTGGAGGGAGACACCCAGCGAGATACTACCCAGAGTCTCCCATTTTCCTCTATAAAAAGACAATACACACTCTCTCATTTCGCTACAATGAAGTATATAGAAAACGTGTACACGACAAATGAGAAAGCCCTACGGAGCAATCCGATCTAGTTTAGCAGAAGAGCAATGAGACGCTTAGGGTGTAATAAAATACATCCTTTGAGCCTTAATCACAAGGCTAAAACCACAAAACTCCAACATTCAAGTCTTGGGAAATCCGAGTTTCAAATGGAATGGAAGGGAAACAAGGATAATCATAAAAGGAACTGATGTCTAGACTTAGATACCTATGTAGGTATGTGGCTTCCAGTGTCAGTCGTGTGAACGCAGTCGACATTTTTTTACGACAAGGGAAGGGAAAAAGGAACAGATACTGCCAGTCACTTGCAGAGATATCGCCGCTCAGGTTAAATATGCCGTACCATTAGGGAATAGGAGTGAAACTGCTTTAGTAATTACCCATGTCAAGATACACTGCAAGGCAGAATGAGAAAGAGAAAGGAAGAAGAGAGACACTTCTCTGGTTTTAACTCTTCCTCTTCGCCATGTACCAGTTAAAAACAATAGAGCCGTGTTAATTTTAGAATTAGTTTTCGCCTTCACTTCATGTAATTCGATTTAATATAGTGATGGTTCCTTCCTAAATGCGAAGAAGTGAGATATCCCTCTGTGAAAATGCTTCCTGTTAGTGATTTAATTCTGTAATTAATGAGAACCACTAACAATCCGGTGGTGTTGGCTAATTGTAGACAATATCTTAGAACAATACATTTCCCAGTAGGTGTACACTAAAACTACAATGGGTACATGTTGAAATATGTAGGGATTGATACCATATGTAATTTCTCTTGTCTCGGGATTCGTTTATATTTTGGGATTAAACTAGCTCTGCTTTGCTTTGTAATAAAAAAGGAGGGGGGTTTTGTATTAAATCTACTCTGAGGCAGAATTTGTCGTTATCGCTCGTGGCAAGAAGGCATAACGGAAGTAGTGAGCGCGTGATAGTCATCGTCGGAAACGGAGCCATGTTTGTGGCTAACAAAGCTGATAAAATCCCTGTCAGTTTTCTTTCTTTGCTTCATTGCTGGCGGTATGGAAGAGAGAAAAGATGAAATTGAGGAATTGCTCTTCCGCTGAAATGTTCCGGGTTGAAGTGGTGCTGAAAGATGTTCTATGTCACTGTCTACTGAACAAGTTGTATTGTCACTGATGCATTTCACACTGTACCAGGAGGAGAGCAGAACTTAAGGTTCGAAGCTGAATACTTTTTTTGCAAATCTTTTCTCTTTCGGCTCTTTAAAACTATTTCCGTTGTGGTATTTGGCCTACCTCAAAAAACAGTGGAATATACATAGGGTTAGTTTTGTTTAACTTTTGGCAAAACTTTGTATGTAAACTTAAGCGTCATGCTTTTAACAAAACCAAAATTAAACTAATAAAGGATATGGGCGCTTCCAGGAACCTCTTTTAACACACGGATGGCCTTCGTGTACGTTAAATTTTCTGAGAAAAGGTAAGAACAAACTTTACACGAATACATGACTGTAAAAAACAATTTCTTCCATCTATTTACTTTTAGCATGAATTTCACCAACATTGTGAGTGAGTAAGCTTCGAAAGAACGTGGATTCGGGTATAGATAGCCGCAAAATAATATTGCCGCCCCGATACCTTCATGCCTGACTGATTTAGGTCCGCCGGACAAGGGTAATATGTTTACCTCAACTATCCGGTGAACAGAGAAAGCGACAAAGAAGCACAAAGGAAATAAAAAATATATGAGAAAGAAACTCCTCCGGAATAAAAGTTGAGCATGGATAGTTAAGTTATACATACAAAATCCAGGAAAACGTACTATGCAGATGACTACCTATTACATATTGATGCTACATGAAACATTCCATATTACTCACGAGAAGAAATATAGAGATTGAACGTTTCTCCTTGGTGGTGTAGGAGGGGAAAAAATATACGAAAACGGCGAAAATGTTATGGTCAGGTCAAGAGGTACAACTACCAGAAAGCTATATACATAAGATGTTATTTCAGAAGATGTGGCGTTGAATAGGGTGCAAGTGCAATCCGCAAATAAGTATTCATTGTTATATTCATGTCTGATCGTATCAACATTGTCTATGGTACATACATGGACCTGGTACATTCTGGACGTAAAAAATGCCTGGAACGAAGGAGATCTCTTAAAGTTCACGTGGATCATTTAAAGCTTACCCTTTTTCACATATTCCTTGTGATTTTTTTGCGTTCACTTGCGCTCTGGTATGATTCGGGTTTCTCACTTCTTTTGTTGCTCAGAAGAATAATGTTAGATAGCGAACGGCAAGAGCGAAAGAGAAAAAAACGTTAACAAACCTGTAATAAAAGAGATCCATCCGGTATGACAATACGAATGACATATCTCCGCTTGGAATCCAGTCGTACACATACGTAGACTTCCTCCATTTGCCAATATGGCACAGGAGCTGCCATTGGTCCGATGGCCTGTAAAGGATGAAATAAAATATCACCGTTAATCGTAAATCTTCCTGATGTATGTGTACCTGAGTCTTTTACTATTTTATAAAACGTTTGTACTAATACATTATTTTTTTTATATATCAACCTATAAAAAGAAGAAGATGGAAATGTCGTGAGTTGTGATATGCAAATTACATCATGAACTGTGCCACATTCCCCCGTAAAGAATTCAAGATGGGTGAAAATTGCTTTGGGAATGTTTGTCGGTATATTTTAAAGATAGGCAAAAAAGTAGAATTACACGGTATGCATTTACAAAAATTCTATGAATTTTTACTTGCTTCTGAGACATGAGCGTATTTTAAGCTCAGGATTATTTGGAAAGACAGAAACCGTTTATTTATTGAGCGTAGATGACACATAAAGGAGGAGGAAAGGCTGTGTACAATACATATTTCCAACGTGAAGAGAAAATGTAGTTCTTGGGAAAAGTTTCACCTAATTTATCAACCTATTTCCATAAATCTAAGGATGGCATGAGAATTCCAGAAAAACGAGTTGCACTGTAAATCTTTGAGATTTTAGGAAACAATGCTTTTCGTCTAACGTATGTTGTATGCATGTAATGTATGTTTATTAAAAAATAATTTGAATCTAAAACGGCGAAAGTTACTTGCTGTAGACCTTAACGTTAGTCAACAACATAATTTAAATAAGAAAGATATAAAAGAAAACATTGCTTTCTAGCATGATACGACAAATGGACTATATCCTGGATTTTTGTAAATGGTGCCATTGTAATAGCAATGAATCTGTGTCAAGCTACTAAAATTCGAAAAGTTTGCCAACACAAAGAATAAATACAAAAGTAAGTTTACTTTGCACCATTGCAGGCCACACCACTGCAACAGAGTTTAGTTCTATATTGACAAGACACAGCTCATTACACGAGAGAAATTCCTGGGGCGGTTTTCTTTAATGTACGTTTTTGGGGAGAATAAAAACTAAATGTAATCTGAATAGCGGATACGTTATATATTTCAACTAAATAGCGGTATTTCCTGACAATTCTTTGTAAACTGATGGTGTTTCTCTCGGAAAAGTTAAGGGTATGTGCAAACATACATGATAAATTACTAAATACATCTCGAAGTCACCTCACGATTAATGGCTCAGTGCCACAGAATCTTTCTCTTCATAAATCATCTCTCTACTCAACCCTCAAGACACTGATGCATGCATACTTTGTATTATATTCTAGGAGCATGTGCGATTATAATAGTGTTATTGAATTTAAAAACAGTTATTCAAAATGTCTTACACTCTGACAGGGTAGGGATCGTATTTATTAAGAAGAAGAATTGCATACTGTATCTTTTAGACGTGCACTTGCCTAAGCTGGGGAAAGTAAAGTTGGGAAGAAAGACGCTCTGTCGTGCATTGGGAATTTGGTATGAAACACGTCTCACAGAGCTCACAAACAACATCTCATAGTCATAATGTCTGCATGCGTCCATTTTTCATGAAAGTGCACCATTTACGTCCACCAAAGTTGAACACTAGAGTCTTTTTGAATGGAGAAAGTAATGACTCAACTTACATTTATTCCTTCTTCAGATAACTTTATGATCTCAATTTCTAGTTTATTTTTTCAGAATCTATCATTTAGATTCAATGCATATTATAGCAATGCTAAATGACTGAAGTAAATGGTGACATTAATGGGTTAAATATGAAAGGCCAACGGCAAACCAATAAAATTAATTTACAAATTGCTTCCGACATTATGTTTGTTTGCAAAATGTCTTTTAGTTTGTGGAATTGAAGTATCTTGAACAGGGTAAAATTGACATTATGTAGTAATTGGAACGTTTATATTTGTACCTTAATTTAATTTGCTTTGATCTCGAATTCAGTTCGGCCGAGTTAACAAGCAAAGTAAACATGTGGGTTTTACGTCTGTATCATCCATGAATCATGAGTGTAATCATTTATCTTTTACCAGCGAAACTACTCTTTATATAAACACTCGCTGAAGCGAAATTGATAAAAACATTCGATGGAAGATGATTGGTATGTTGATATGAAAAGTTCTCAATTCTCTAGTTTCATGCAATCAAGTTGTTCGCGTAACTTTAGCTCGCATAAGGTTTCACTGAGCCTAATCATGGAAGTAAATTTATATAGACTAGTTTTAAAACATTCACATTTGGCCTTATGTTGGCTGAATTCTTACACAGAAATATAAAGCATATGCAGTTGACGTGCACAAAATTTCATGTGTACACTCATGCTAGATCCTTCAGTTGATGTGAGAGATTCATATGGTTAATTTATGAGCTGAAGACAACATTAAACGGTCATTTGCGTAAATTACGACCAAAACAACACCTAAAGGGGTGGATGTTCTCTCTGAGGTAGGGTTCAGATCGAGATAATCACTGTAGCGTCACACTCTATAGGACAATGTGAATAATAGATAAGCTTGCGGGTGGCTAATGATTTCATATCGATTTCTCATTTAGTCATCATTTGCGACGTGAAATTGATTTATGCGTGGTTTCTTTATCACTGGCTACGCTACGAGTAGTTTGCCTTCGTTGCATAAAAGAATAAAAGGGGCAATGTAGTAGGTTGAGTGGGGGTTATATAATATCCGTTTGACTCATCGGCCCACTACTCTAAACCATTAGTAGCAGTAGCACTTCCTGTTACCAGGAAAAGTTACAGAGATTCAATCTACAAAGTAAAAAATGAGGAAAGTGGGTGGGACGACAATCAATGGCTAAAAGTTCTAGTAGTCAAAGATTTTTCTACTTTAACTTGAAAGCATCAAGATAGATTGATATGATTTTTGTGACAATGTTCCCATTCATTTTTTGCCAGCCATGTTTTAGGCTGAAATTGATTGATAAATTAGGTATCAAAGTGAAATGAGGAAATTTTTATAAGCCAGAGAATTAAAAAACGCGCAATGTAATCTACGTCACGAGAAACTTATATCGTGGCATGCTAAAGATAGGAAAAAAATCATCTAGTCAAGTAACTCCAGTGCCAGCAGGGTTGGCCAAAAAGAAAATTATCCACGAGAATCTCAAATAGCAATCAGTCGAAATGTACACAAATAGATTTCGTTTCAGAATACTGGGTATCTTATCAATGAGCTTGTTATTCTAACTTTATGTTTCAACGAGATTACTTTATAAAAGTTTATTCCAATTTTAAAACCCAATTATCTGCTCTATATCATAATTATCCCACCCGTCTCAAGCTAGAAATCCAATGCATAAAGATTACCCATGCATTTTATGTGATACACTAAAGAACTCAACCATAAAGAGGTTATATGCATACCAAACAAGTATGCATCGACCTTATGTTTACTCTATTCAACAAATCACACTGCAGCATAAAAACGAGAAGCTGTAAAAAGAAGAAAAAAAGTTGACACTGGGAATAGCAAAACTTTCCATTCCTCGCCTTTCTCATTTAGAATCGCAAACAAACCCCTACTTCAGTCAACATAAAACATTCAGGATAATTGTTATTAGCCTAAACCGTCTCAAAATCTATTGCCACATACAAACCCAATCCATCTGCTGCCGCTGGGCTGCTACCTAATAGGCTTTCACAATTCCTTTTATTTCAACGTAATGAGATGGTGCGTGTCTTAGATTCCCGTCAATCGGATTACCTCAAAGCTAATGGAACAAATCGAGCCTCTGGGAAATGGAAGAGAGTGTGACAAGAGAGACAATAAAGACTGAGTAGAACAAGGACCGACGACAGCCATTAATACCTCTTCCATTCCCAGTATTCCTAGTCATCATACCTATGCCTCTTTCAACCAATGTCTTTTACCGGTCGGTAGCAAAGACGCCGCTACGTCAATACTAAAACCTTCCACAATATAACAAGAGTTAAGGGAGAGAGATAGAGAAAAAGAGAGATGCAATGGAAATGGAAAAAAGGAAACGGACAGCAAAACTTTACCCGCCTCTTCCACCAAAGAGTGTTTTATCGTGTGGAGGAATGTACTCACCAACTCTCAAGAACTAGCTCTCCATTTTAATAGCTAGAAAGTAGCTTTTCCGTTTCAACCTGAAGAGATAGTTTTCTTCTTCTCTAGACTGTTAAGATAGTCTACTACACACCTTACTTCTCTCGTTGTTTCCTTACGCCTTACCAACTATTCCATGCATTATGTACACATGAGTGGAATGGATTGCTATTATGCTTACGAGAATGATGGCAAATGGTAAGATATCAATGGTTCTACTGAATAGATATGGGATGGTATTTTAACAGTTTAATCTGTGCTTTCTCTCGACCACCAGCAAGTTTCACAATTTCATATCATCAAAGGGGAGTGCAAGTGGTGCTCCGGCGTGCTTCTCGACTCGTGATAATGTCGTCAAATAAATATAGAAAGAAAATGGTATTTTCCTTTGCATTCCTGGTGTTTTACGTGGTTCTGATTTCTTCTTTTGCTCCTTTCAAATGTCACACAAAAAGAACTGCCTTGCATTTGTGGATTAGATGCAGGGCTTTCTTAGCTGTAACTAAAGAGCAGAGTTTTTTCCTTGCTTTTCCTATTTCCAACTTGCCTATTCGGCAGCACACACGAAAAAGACTTTTGTCGTTAGCTGAGAACGGTAACTGTTATTAAAAGAAAGTTTTCCCTCCTTCTCTAAATCTTCCTTTCACTCTTGGCTCCCATACCTCTATGAATAGGTAAAAGGGAGACTTATTTTTCTGTCATCTTAGAACATATGTTCACATTTCTGTTCTCAACCTTGAAGTGGATATAACAATTTAAGAGGTGGAAAAGGCAGGCCAACTGGTATCTCGTAGAGTTTGGAATTCATTTCTTCTTTAGTAAATTCTTTTAGCGATATGATCCCATGTTGAAGGTTAGATTGTTAGAGTATTGCTAAAAATACTCTGATTCAGCCAGATTGCATACAAATGCTGCTGGAAATAAGTATCACTCGAGAAGATATTTTTGTTTACTTAACTCATTGCCATACTTGAAGCATTACATGGTTGATTTTTATATTTATAAGAGGATATTCAATTCACAATCCGTAATTAACTGGAATGAACATACTAGAGTAACTTCCTACAAAGAATTTTCTTAGATCACTTTTTATTTTCCTGGCGTTGTTAACAGCCAATAGTACACATCTTAAGTTGCATTCCACACACATGACGGTTGTGTTCCTGAAGCTCATACTTAGTTTCGAGCTTCTCTGGAAGTGAGTGGAATTTTAGAGTGGGAATAGTCTTGAGAAAGAAACAGTCTGTGTAAAAGTCACAAGCTTTAGATATCGCAAGTTCGACTGTATGCAATCGATATCGTAAGTTACACAGTTCCTTTAGACAATGAAACAAAACGGCTTTTAAGAAAGCCTTCCGTTTCAATAGTTGCTTTGCTTTCTCTTGTAGTAGCTTTAGTCTATCAGGCTCATTTAGCAACTGATAAATATATCTTTTGGACGAAATCTTATATCCTTATTGTGTTGTTAATAGCTTTAAAATATATTGAGAACATAGTTGTGCATTTTATGTACATGCCCCAAATAGATATACGTATATTAAACTCCAGTTAGGAAGATTGGGTGTGTTTGCTGTTGGGATACGATACGATAGTCTGCTCCGAGCCAGCTGGCAACTTCAATTTTTCAAACATAGCTGATCTATTAAACACATACATATGGCAGGTTATTTATTGCGCTGGTAAAACTTTAGGGAAAATAATAGACTGAAGCAGTGATATCAGGAGTGAGTTTACAAAGAAATTCAAAGACAATTCCCAACTGTCATGTAAGACTGGTGTCCTAGAGGGCTAGTAGCCAGTCAGTCCTAGAGCAATAATAGAGCAATCTTGTGAGAATAGGATAAACCTGTTTTTATACCTTACACTCGAATCATCTACTTTTATACATGATATGATATATTTCATATAAACTGTGTGTCTACTGTTTTGAAAGAACTAATTTCTACAGCTGTTCTCTTATCAACATTCTTCAGTCCGTTTTGCACTAGAATGTGACAGAGCGCTTCTACGCTGTAGGCAAGAGTTTAGTGAAAGGAGTTTTTACTGGGAGTTTTAGTGAAAGTCAGTCGGCGAAGGGAGGCGAGGAAAGAAAAGCTTTTGGTTGGATTTGATATTATTAACCGTCTTATACTACCCACTCCTTGGTTCTTGTTCTTTTTAATCGAGATTCTAGTTGGAGTCATGTACAAGGCTAGGAAAGAGACATGAAATCCTATGCTACATAACATTTTCACATTTTTTATCCAATTCGAGTAAACAAAAGGCTTAAAGTCTCATTGTCAGCAGTTGTGTAGTTGGAGTGTTGCAAGAATTAAGAATTTCTCAGGAAGTGATTACAAAACCTTCCTTTCGCTTTGAAAGACTGACATGATGACATGACTTAAACGTGGACGGCTTGAGGAAAAGTCGTCATATATACTAATTTTCCATATGGAGTGCAAACTTTGACAGAAGCTTTTCCAGGAGGAAATTAAATTCCAATTCTCAGAGCGGTACGGTATTGCACCGAGATAGGAAATACGGAAGAACCATTCATAATATATTAACTTAGCATGCTGTATAAGTAGGTATGGAGGTAGTTATGGGACGTTATACTACACTCTACACATCATCATAGGTACAATCTGGATCCCTTGCTGTGCCTAGAAAAAGTGCTATGTTGTGACAGGTGACATTACCAGCACCAGTACAACGAAAGTACAACAAATTAGGAAAAGGAAACGGTAGAAAATCATTCATGTACAAAATGGACTTTTTGCATTTCACAGACAACCATAAAACAAACCCTGAAGCACTTGATAGTTATTTAATGTTTCTCTTTTGTTTAAAGTTTATAATTCAACAAACTGTTCCGTAACTTTTTGTTATCCATGGGGCTTAAAAAGTACACTATTTTCCGTGATTATATTGGCTACACGCATGGAGAACAGAAATATATGAGTTTACTTTGTCACGCAATATTGTTTATACTTCGCACAAAACCAAATGACAAACTTGCATACGTCGCGGTAAGTGTGGGTGCATTAAAAGAAAACATATTTGCATATGATTGCTTTATCGTTTCCAATTTGACATTTGTTGTTCTCCAATAAATGTAATTGGTTGTATATTGATGCGATAATGTTAAATACATGGTTAAATCACGATTATCTGCACGGTCTACGGTGAATGAATGAATGAGGCGTTCTGCAATTCATGAAAGGACAGACAGGTACATCTTATCATTGTCGGATAAATACGCCCATTCCCCTCCTTCCTATAATCTCGATTGAAGGGGTGCACCAAGGCTGTTGTGTGTACTTGCGGGTCTAGTTGTTACTTATTGATCAGGAGAGAATTATAAGTGTGGTAGAAAAGAAATACTTTTACATGTATACAGAGTTTCGATAAATTTATTTTCTATCAGTGGTTTCATCTATATGAGGTCAGTGAAAGACCTTCAGAAATTTATGTGTTTTGTTACAACGTCTAGGAAAAGCATACCGCACAAGATGAAAAATGTATGGGAAAATGAATACCAGGAAAGTTATGCATATGTTATATATACTCAGTCACATATGGCATCCGGTGCTGCACCAGATTTCGAGAGTTTTGCTTTCCCTGTGCTATGTTGTTGTATGGTTGTGATGTTGATGTAATTCGACGAAGTGCAAACATACACAATGCATGCACTGCATTGGAATTTGTTTTGTTTCGCCTATATATCTATATATTATATATAAATATGCTGCCAAAACCAACCTTTTATTAGATATATTTCTCCAGAAAAAACATTTTGTGCCTACTGACACTAGCTAGCGTCTTTGAGGTTTTGTGAGCACCGTCATTGCCGTAGCATTAAGTGTGTGTACTCAAAATAAATCTATATACACAATATATATGCATGTATCGATTCCATTTCTGTAGAACACTAAGATTTCCCCGTTTGGCCGGTTCAGTTTAAGCTGTGTGTGTAAAACGTTTCGTGATTCACGAAAAAAAATTGTCGTTTCACATACTCGCGCATTCATGAAAATGGATGAAAGTATCAGCTGGAGACAGTCAGGTTCAACTTTCCTCGAGTTTTGGGGAAAGTACAAAAGAGTGGGTATATAGGAGGGTAGTGATTTTTTGTCGAAGTGAAATTTACCCAGTTTTGTCACGAAGTCGGGTTTTATGCCCAATAGACTGGAGTACCATACAAGTTGCCACCCGCCCCTATAGCTCGAATAGCACTTTGGTTTTGTGTATTCAAGCGTGTAGTACTTGAGTGGACACCGTAAAGCTTTACTATTATGAAATTTCACACAGTTTCAGTAGCTCAATATATGTATGGTGTCCTCTTGCATAAAACGTCATTTACGCATTATCGATATTTTTTTTACTTTTAAACGTTGTTGCATGACTAGCAGTGACCTTTCTAAATATTTTTTTACCACACATGAAATTCAAACAGTATAATGACTTGATCCATAACTTTACTTGTTACTGAACCAGAAAAAAATGGAAAATACCATGATGCCTGCGTGATAATTTTAATTGAAAA